>JAXGGA010001138.1:0-167580 GCA_038373865.1 Uloborus plumipes
TCTTTGATAAAATATGGAGACTCTTTCAAACATGTTTGTTCGTAGTTTCAGAAATTGTCCAAAGCTAAATTGAAAGAAAAAATATTCACAGGACCTGACATACACAAACTTTTATCTGACCCAATTGTTTTTTGAATTAATGAATGAAACTGAAAATGAAGTATGGAACTCATTCAAAGTAAAGACTCTGGCTATAAAAACATTGTTCAGAGGATGCTGGCTGCATTCAAAGCTCAGCGCTGCAACATGAGTTTAAAAGTCCATTTTCTACATTCTCACGTAGACTATTTTCCCGAAAACCTTGGCGGCTTTAGTAAGGAGCAGAGTGAAAAATTTCATCAAGATGTGAAAGACGTTACCAAGAAAAATAGGACGTAAATGTGATGTCAGACTACTGTTGGATACTCAAGTGGGAAACAGAATTCCAACCAGCGAAAGTGCACCAATAGGAGAATCGGTGGAAAAAAAAACAGTTTTACCGCGAAAGAGAGAAGACACTAAACATGATCCACGTTTTGAATGTGTTGTAAAGAGTAAAAAAAAATGTACAATTTTTTTTCCAATAAATACATGATTTTCTTTTCAACTTTTATTTTTGACTTAGACAATTAAGCCCTTACGTGTTGCAAAAAATCTACGTGATAGAAAAGGATGAAGCGTATATTCGGATTCAGCCCACCGAAAAGCATCAAAATCAATCAAAACATCCCTTGCATATGTTCAAAAGAAATATTTTGCAGACCTGTGTAGAATAAAAGTTTAAACTTCGTTCATAAGGCTTTGACGTACTGGTTTTTACTAGAAATCTAATCAAAACTAATAAAAAGACGCGAACGCAACATATTTTAATACCTTGATAAAGTATAAAATATCTGTCATGAATTTATTTTATATAATAACAAGTTTAAAAAACTATAATCCGACTACAAAAAAAAAAAGCACTGAAAAGTAAGAAACAAGGTCGGTGCTATTTAATATCATCGTCTTATTAAATAAAACAAGACGTTTGATATCTTAGCTATACCTGTTTATTTTGTTCTACGACTTGAACCCTCTGCAAGTTCCACATTAACAACATAATTCAATTCAAATGCTGTAGTCGTGCGTTGTCAACTACAGAAAGCAAGCATTTAAACTTGACACACAAGCAAACATATTAGTTTGATCTATATATATACAAGAATAGTAAATTAGGTTATAATGTTATTCTATCAAATTGTTTTTCTGTAGTTGACAACGCACGACTACAGCATTTGAACTGAATGTTGTTAATGTGGAACTTGCAAAGGGTTCAAGTCGTAAAACTAAATAAACAGGTATAGCTAAGATATCAAACGTCTTGTTTTATTTAATAAGACGATGATATTAAATAGCACCGACCTTGTTTCTTACTTTTCAGTGCTTTTTTTTTTTTTTTTTTTTTTTTTTGTAGTCGGGTTATAGTTTTTTAAACTTGTTATTATTTCTTACTTTTTAGAGCTTATTTGTAGTCGGGTTACAGGTTTTTAAAACTTTTTTATTTTACCCCACTGTATATTAGCAAATGAATATACATTACAAAATTAAATGTACATAACAAAAAAAGTATGAAAAGTTATTTGGGTAATTAATTTCATGCTAAAAAAAGGGGTCTAGGTCAACCTTAAACTGTAAATTAATTGTTGATTGCGACTTTTGTTTGAACTAATTTGAATTAAAACACTTAGATACGAAAATATCGGTTAAAATCGGTGCTTGTCTAGGAATAATCGATCTTTCCTCTTGTTAAATTCTAATAAAAAGTAGCCTATGACACTCGAGACTCGAAAACGAATCGATTGGCACCTCATTCATCAAAATCGAATGAATAGTTTAGGAGCTACGGTGGAACATCCTTAACCACAAACATAGCCAGACTGCTAAAAACATAACCTTTCCTTTAGGCTTTGCCGTAGTCGGGTAAAAAATGTAGCTTACCTTTTAGTCTACTTCTTGAGATTTACGGCACCATAAAACATGTAACATTCGTCAAAGCGCATCAAAGGTTCCGAGCTTTCAAGATTTCATGTAATGTACAAAAATCATGCAATTCAAAATGAAACTTTTGCCTATTTAAATACAAGTTTTCACGTCACGAGAATCAAGTGTTGTCAAAACAAAAACCTTGAAATTCAAGTTTAACTGGAAAAATGCATGTGCAAAATAATGAATTGAAACAAATATTTAATAACTATCTTCTATATATATATTGCTTTGAACTAATTTCATGCTAAAATCTAGGTAAGCCTTACACTGGAAATTCATTGTTGAACACACTTAGCTCCGAAAATATCGGTAAAAATCGGTGCTTGTCTAGGAATAATCGATTTTTCCTCTTGTTAAATTCTAATAAAAAGTAGCCTATGACACTCGAGACTCGAAAACGAATCGATTGGTACCTCATTCATCAAAATCGAATGAATAGTTTAGGAGCTACGGTGGAACATCCTTAACCACAAACATAGCCAGACTGATAAAAACATAACCCTTCCTTTAGGCTTTGCCGTAGTCGGGTAAAAAAGAGGAAGAGCACGATCCCTTTTCGCGTCAGTTTGATTTTTGTGAATGGCAAGTACTCTATTTTTAGCATGAAGGCGCATGTTTGAAACTCTATAACTTTCGATTAGTTTAATAAAATGTAGCAAAGTAGCATATCAAATTAAAGGAAATTCAAAGTTCTACAACTTTGTCAATAACATTTATAAGAAAAAATGACCTTGGAAGGCACTAGGCGTAAATGTTTGAAAAAAAAAAGCGCGTTTCTCCGAAAATTATTTTTACTTCCTTTTACGTAGTAAAGGAAGTATTGTGATCGCGAAAAAAAAATCACTCAAATTTGAGTCTAAATTTTGATTTTGCTCACCCCCGAATGAACATTCCTTAGTTTTTTTGACCTGTCAGCACGTGCATATGTACCTACCAACATATAAGCAGCCGAAAAAATTTTTTCAACCACCCCCGAGTTAATTACGACGAGTTTTCTCGTGACGTCTGTATGTTCGTGTGTGCGTATATATGTGGGTCGCATAACTCAAAAACTATATGCCGTAGAAGCTTCTAGCTTGGTATGTAGGCTCTGAGGATGGTCTAGTTGTGCACCTCCCCTTGCGGTTGCATTCGAATGTTCCCAAGGGGGTATTTTACCCCTTTTTTGGGGTAAATCAGTGTTAATTTCAATGCAGGCTCAAGTGATATGAATTGGCGCGACCACTTGGCGATATGTCACCAAGCTTTTGGTCGCCAAGTATTTGACGCCAACTCTTGGCGACATATCGCCAAGTTGGCGACAAATTTGGCGAAAAAATTATTTTTTGAATTTGGGTTTAACTTGGCGCTATTGGCGCTATGTTGCGAAAAATTTACTGAATGATCTTAAAATCAGCAATATTTAGAAAATTAACCATTGTAAAATATTTTTTGCATTGTTTCGTGGCAGATTAGGGGAGTAAATATTTGAATTGTTACCTTGCTCACTCCAAGCACTTTTTTTAACACTTAAGGCAACTACTAAGAAATTTACACGTAAAAGGAAGTAGTGTGGGGTCCATACCAGATTTTTTAAATATACCTTCACCAAGGAATTATGATGAATAATTTTATTAACAGTTATAATAATCTTCACAGTTGGTAAAAAAATTTATCAAATTAATTTTAATATTTTGAATAAATTTACTCATATAGACAATGTTGCAACATTTTTCGTCAGTTGATACTTTTCTCCTTAGCATGCTGCTTTTATATAACCTCTAATTTTCAAAGAATAAAAGTCTTGAATTAAATGGCTACTAATAATGGAAAAATTTAAATTTAAAGCACTCCTAAATTAGAGTGCTCCCCACAGACTTCCCCTATTTTTTTTAATTTTCATATCTTATTAACATAATTAAAAATGTATTGATGTACTTTTATTGACTCTTATTTGAAAATTTATTCTAAGAAATAGGATAAAATTGTGATGGAAAAATTAGGAAAATGGAAAAAAATAAACCTTTTCTCAAAAATAAATTACTGTTTCTGAAATCAGAATTTCAAAAGGAAAAAAAGTGATGGTAATATTGACAGTATTAAAAATAATCACCCTTATCATAATCGACTCAGCCGATTAATCGGTAATCGGTCAATTTGCTTATCGGTGCATCCCTAGTTGAAATAATCAAAACAATATGCATCTTTCTTTTCCTCCCATCGTCCATCATCTCATCTCATCCTTAGAAAGTCCTTTTGTAGAGTTGATCCTCCAGTAAAATATTTACTGTTTTCGTATACTTCGCTCCTCTAAAATGAATTTCACGCCTCGGTACTCCTAAGTGTCAAGGAATATTTTCCCAATTTGAAAAAAGAAGTGGGTGACGAGGCGGCTGACTTTACCAACTAAGTAGTTTCCTTGATGTTAACTGGTAAATCAAAAAGTAGCAGCCTATAGCAATGCAGAAAAGATCCTTTTTCGTACCAGAGGATTTAGCAGACGTTGATAATCAAGATGATATACAAATTACATCACAAAAAAAACATATCTGTATTTGCAATTACTTCTTGCAAGCTTTAACTGCATTCATTTTTGAACTACTGAGAAAGATATTGAAAAAAAATAACTTTCAAACAGCCACAAAAATTACAATTACCTTTGTCAAATCGAAAGGATCCTTCACCGAGACTTCAGGACATCCTCCAACATGTATCTTCTGCCCACAAGCTAGTCCTACGAACGCAGCGAGTAACAGCACTGTAAAACGCATTTTGTTGCAAAATATGTAAAATTCCCAAAAAAACAGAACGATTCCTTCTCGACTGACACTGAACAATGAATGTCAGTCTTTATATCACTGATGAAAGGATCTATTGTGTTCGAATGTTTACCTTCCTTATGTAACATTTCTCGATCCATCACTCTGTAGATAAGAAGCATTGATAAAGGGTAATCAAAGAGTTCACAGGTGGTGCCTACAACTGGTGATTTGTTTTTCGACTCGCTTTGATACAGGAATGATTCAAAGAGACAAATTTATATAATGATTGAGGATGTAAAGGGAATAAAAAATTATGTAAGCTTTTCATTCGTCATTGCAATAACTAAAAGGTGTAATTCACGTGTTTTAAAAAAGCTGGTTTGAAAGTCATGTACAAATGAAGCAAGTGACAACTAAGGACATTCTCAAAGTATCTGGATACTATGTTTCTAAAAAAAGAAATTCGTACTCTTGAAAATTTTCATGCGACGGGACGTGAATAAAAGAGACTTATACCCATACAACTGCTTTATTTACATAGATTTTTACTTAAAATATATTAATCAAAAATAACGAGTTCTGTTTATAAGAAAATCTGTTTAAAAAACATTAGAACCTGGCTTAAGGTAACAAAAATTTCCCACTTGAAATTCATTATCACCCACTTTACTTCACTCAAAAACTACAATTGATTGTTATTGTCATTATGAAAAAACTTATTTTGTACAGCAGTCAGTTAAATATATCAACTTCGTAAAAACATACAAGACAGTAACAAACAAATGATTTATTATTTTCTACTAAAGATTTTATCCATGAAGTAATTTGCATAACATTTGTTTTCCGTCCTTGTTAAGCCCTTTGACTCTATTCCGAGGCTTTCTATCTGCTTATAAATATTAGCTCGAGTAACTTCATCAAGGTATCCTGTTCTTGACATAATCCAAAGATACTCTATAAAATATGCATAAATTAAAAAAGAAAAGACCAGATTCACAAAAAATATTGAGATTGTTGAAAAGGTTTTATAACGGGTCGTTACTTTCCATCCTATTTTCAATGTTCAATTTACGTGTTTCCATATGCCCTATAAGTACTGTACTCTTGGGTCAATAAATACAATTCAGTTTTTCATCCTTTCCATTTTCTCGAAGGTTAAATTTTTATGCAAATTACACTTTTGTGTGTATTTTAAACAAATTGTATGGTTTAACTTGTTGTAAGATTTTTCATTTTACAAGGTATCAGATTACATAACAACGGGTGAACTGCGACCTACGGGCCACAGATTATGTATTGTTGATGTAGAACTTTTTAATCTTCTGAACTGATTGTGGATATTGCGATTATCTACCTGAATCGACCTCATTCGGAAATAAAAATGGTGTTTCCATCTACCCTCTAGTCTCTTGGGTAAAAGAAAACTAAAACAAAATTTCCTTTACTAACGAAGTCATAAAGAGTCGGTTTTTTCATACCTAGTTACTCTCAGGAAGACAACACAACAAAGAACAGAATGCAGTAAATTTTATTTATCAATTAGCTTATTAAATGGCGTTGCCGGCTGCTTATTAAAAATGCTCGCAAAAATTAAAATTAAATATCTGTTGGAACCTCTTAATTTTCTACATCATACAATATTTGTGCCAATGTTCCAAGGTAATTATAACAGGAATTATAATTATTTTTAATTTATTTCATGCTAAAATGAAATAGGTAAGCTTTTAATTGATAATTCATTGTTAATCGTAATCTGTGTTGGAAAATACTCCAACACAGATTACGATTAACAATGCGTTAATGTTAAATTTATCGATTTGTATGCTTAAAGGCTTATCTATATTTCTCTAAATAGCCAAAATTGAAAGAAAATGTCCATTTCGTGACAAAAAATTTGAATTTTGAGCTTTTTGGATTTTTTAAAAATTTCAATACCCCGCCTATGTGAATTCTAAGGCATCAAGGAGCCTCTGGGCCAAGTTTGATAAAAATCCGACGAAAACTGTAGATTTGTATAAGGAACAAACATACAAACATATATATAATACAAATATACATGCATATATAGATTCATCCGAAAGAAAGAGAAAGACCTTAAATCGAAACATAGAAATTTTGTCTCCATTTATAACAACTGACGTCAGATACGAAGTTCACACATGCTAAAGGAACTTGATGCGTCATACAGTCTTCATGTAGCAAAAAATTCTTAATTTTTATATTTTTCAATGCTAATCTAAATGACTCAAAGTGCTTTTAACAGCATTGTGAGTTATCCCATGTTTATAAGATTTTGGAAGCTGAAGTTATCTCAAATGTGATATATATTCCTGGAAATGCACACAGATACGTTGAACAAAGCGAAACGTATTACTTATATAATACCGAACGATATCTTTATAGAATTACAATGTCACTTTGATGAAATAATCTCGAGATTTTATCATACCTTTTGAAACGTAACTTACAATGGGATTCTACGAAAATCTTCAGTAGGAAATAAACCAACTGTAAATAAAATACTATTTGCAATCGCTAAAATTTTCGGTTGTCAAGAAAATTCTATATTGAATGCATAAATTATAATATTTTACAAAAAAAAAATTCTAAAAATATCAGTTTGTTCTCCATATTTATCCCTTAACTGGTGAGTTAATTTTCTTTTATCGTTCGTGGTGATATTTGGTTGCGGTGCATGTAATACCGATATCACATTTCGTATGCACTCCATAAAATTTAATAAATTAAATTAAGAACATTTCCAGTGACTTTGTATTATTCATTTAGATAAATCAGACGAAAAAAAGTCCCGTGCCTATGCGTATAAATCCATGGTACCTGGCGACCGAGCACAGCTCGGTTAAAAAAAAGAGGTTTGTAAAATGGTGTTTTTTTCTAGACTTCAAAGTACTTATTTAGAGAAACTTGAAAAAAATTTTGGATGAATCCTAGTTTAAGGTCCGGCGATAAATTATTAAATCTGGCAACCACAGAATTATCATTGGATGATTGGATTGTTTGGCGATTTTAAGCTAAATGATTGCAACCTTAAGCTACAGTCTGAAAAAAATCGCCAAACCCGGACCCTAAAGTAGGATTTTACCAAAATTTTTATGTCCTTGGTTGCAATTACGCATTTAAAACAGCCGTCATTTATTTTAAAACCACAACCTTATTTCGACAAGACATCATCATCACAACCTTATTTAAACAATGAGCAACATAAAATCACACCACAATAATTTTAATTTGATCTAAGGCCCCTATATAGACGAGTCGACGCATCAAGATTAAGTTTCACCACCTTGGATCCAGTGAGTGTGATGTTTTTTCAGCCGGTTGATGAATGGTTGTCTTTTCTGGCAAGTATCGCGTTTTGGTAATTTTGCCATGAGCAATGATTAGCGGCACGTGCATTTGGCAAAGCTTGGCAATGCCCGAGACTTTACTGTGGTAACCCTAGCTCGGCAACCATGAAAATTTTAAAGTAAAAGTTAATGAATGGATCCAAAGTGATCCAACTCAAGCTTGATGCGTCGGCCTGTCCATATGGCGACTCTAATTTGATCGATCTCTTTAACATTTTAAAAACAATAACAGTTCTAACGTTGCCAAAACTCGTTTGCCAAATACCATAAAAATTTTAATTTACGCTGATGTGATTAAGGCAGGGATTCAAGTGAAACAGGCTATCGCAAACTGCAATCGCTACTGGAAATGAATTATATTAGAACGTTTCTTGATACTGGAAATGAATTACATTAGAACGTTCATCGTGACGTTTGCCTATGAAAAACGAGCTAGATAAAACGTCACAGCCTACTTGGCGAATAAGAGGAGATGGCCGACTGCTTGTGAGCTCTTATTGGCTCCGCTCATAGTGACGTCAGTGCCAAGTTAAGCTGATGATAATGTAATTCACTTCCAGTAGCGATTGCATTCGAAGCGATCGCAGTGCTGTTTCACTTGAATCCCTGCCTAAATATGAAATACATTGTTATAATAAAACGTTGTTGCTATGAAACAGTAACAATGATGGTAATAATAAAGAAAATGGTGAAAAGAAAGCTTCTCAAAATGTTAAAGAAGGCACAAAAAACGGGGTTTTTTTGTGAAAACTCGCATTTTTACAGGAAAAAACGCCGATGTAGATGAACTCAGAAACCAAAACTTTGTCTAAATGCAAAATTTTATCAAAATCGTTAGAGCCGTTTTCGAGATCCGAAATACAAGAATTTCTCGTTTAAAGATATTAGATTAGATAAGTAATCATTACAATTGGGCTAATTGACAGATCAGACGATAGAAAATCTAAGTTGGTATTATAAGAGAAAGGTATACTCTTCCAGTTTTAGATGGAATTCCTTTGGCTTTTTTCCCAGACGATATCATTTATCACAAGACATGTTATGAGTTTATTAGCTGCAACTTTAGAAGGAGAAAATAAATACGATTAAACCCAATCAACTCTACCTGCTTTACAAAGATGCAGTATATTGAAGCAAGAATACACAACCGAATATTTTCTATAATCGGTGTCTAAAACCCAGTAGTTTTCAGAGAACCATCCTAGAATTTAGGAAACAAACGTAAGTATAAAAAAAGAACAAGAAAAGATTAAATAAAAGATTCAAAAGAAGAAAGTAAACGAATTCATCTTTAAGAAATCATAAAATATTTCCACACGCTTTTCCTATTACCAACGTTTGACGACAGTAATGATTGATCGGAATTACAATAGGCCATTCAAACGTATTCTGAGTGATGTTTTTAACACACATTTTCATTTTTCAAAGAAAAGCTGAACATTTTGACATTTCAACTGTGCCCTATATGCTCCACTGCCTATTTTTTTTAAGCCAGTCTAAAATTTTAACATTCAATTTAGAAAAAAAAAGAAAGACCCTTTTGGTCCTATCCCTATAAAGAATTAGGAAATTTGGAACGAAAGTTTATATTAGAGTGAAGAAATCTTAAATGGAAAATTAGACGCTTTGACTCTCTATGAAAAAGTATTTGGAGAAGGCGAATATTTTGAACCCTAAACTTTGATCGTAAATACCCCTATTTTTTCACTATCGGCAATGGAATTCAATGTTTCGAACACATATTTCGATTTAAGAAAGAAAAGCTAAAATGAACTCATAAAATTCAAAAAGTAGAAGGTTCGGCGACGTACGAAGAAACATTTTGATCCGGACAAAATTGTGAACATTTGAAGATGAGAAAACGTAATTTATTCAGCACTGCGTCGCTGAAGAATTTATGAGTTTCCATATTTTCCCACCAGCCCTATCTGCCTTAAACAAAGAAACACAAAAAGCAAACGTCTTTATTTTCCTTACTTTCAGCGTACTTCACATTGATTTTCGAAGCATCTTTTTCATCCGGAACAGTAGCGATTCCATTCAAACAAACTGTTTCACTGGACCTAAACAAATAAATGTCAAATAGATTTTAATTGAGTTGTACAATTAAAACCAGTGCAATCATTATAAGTCAGATTAAAACACATAATTATGGAAATCAGTAACATCGATAAAATACATAGGTATTTTTTGAAGCAAGGTGTAAGGCATTCTCAAATCAAACACCAAAATCCCTGGGGATAAATGCAAAATTCAGTAAATAATCTAGAAAAAGAGCTTTATTCAATACTATGTATTTGTTTTTCTCTTCAGAACACCATCCATCCGGCTCCATGTATAGAGCCTTTTAACCCTGAGTACCAACCCTTTGATGAAATTGTGTAACGTCCAACATTCTTTCTGATTTTGAATGTATTTTTTTTTTTGTTTTTGGAACACATTAATTTAGCTGTTTTTTCCTCATAAATACTTCCATAAAGTATTTATGAAGATATGTATATGTAGCAGTTCACGATGATGCATAGTTTAACATTTCGTAATGATCTACAAAGACCGCATAGAGATTGACTTCAAATTCCATTTTTCATTCAATAAGTTCTCTAATTGCATTAATATATCTACACATATAATGATACATACACATACACACACATACGTATGCATATGCATGTGTACAAATATCATTGAAAATACAGACACATGTTTATGTTTATATGTGTGTATACATGTAGTGATAAAACAGCTTTGAATCCATTTTTCGTTGTACATTTAATACCTACCTTTCATTGACACCTGTCCAATTAATTGTAACATTGTCACCCTTGTCAGTTACTTCAACTTTAACGCACTTGAAATTTGTACCGAAGCACTTTGGATATTTTTCTATTTCGTACCATAAGCCAGTGAGCTACGAAAAAAGAAAATAAATAAATTATTTTGTTCAAAGGTTAAAAATAGTCATCCCTCGTATGTAATCTATGTTTAAAATCATACATTATCAAAGAAGGACAAAAAAGTGCATTTATAATTGATCTTATTCATAAGAAAACAGACTACTGAACTCAGTGGTGCAAAAGCTAGAGGGCATCAAGTTGCACTGTGCCCATCTCAGTTTTCGTGACTGATGGCTCTGGTTTGCATTGTAGAAGTTCCAGTTAGGTGCTCAACCGAACGCAGAATCCCAGGACTTAGTTCCCAAGCACGTTTTTCTACCCACTGGGGATGATAGGCTGAGTAGACTGTGCCCCACCAGGGAAACAGATGCCTTTTTTTTTTTTTTTTTTTAGGATAAAATAAGCTAAACGGTTTAATTTAATAGTCCTATAGGAAACATGACTCTGTCTCTCTCTTTCTTTGGTTGTTGATTTGAAAGAATGAGCGTTGGGTTTTTCCAAGTACTTCTCTGCTCAAAGTTGATTTTTTTTAACATTTTTTTACCATTATTTATTTCTGTTATTTTCAAACATTAAAGGCGAGCGAAATTTTGCTTTTCACTATCCTCGAGTCAATTTTGATGAGCTTCATCGAACGACTGTACGTATGTATGCGTGCGTGCGCATGTACATATGTAATTATATCGCATTGTTTAAAAACGTTGTCCGCAGAAATTTTAAGATCTGCATGTAAGACCAGCACAATGAAAGCTGGCAACTTGGTGTGAGCTGTTTGTTTTTCCAAGAGCGCCGTAATTTTGTGCGAAGTCCGACTTCCACAGTACGCACATTCCATAAGAACTCGCTTATAGGGTAGACAACCATTCGCAACACAACGCAGCATATATTCACTCATATACACAAAGAATGCCCAAGGACAGGAAAGAGAAAGTGCATCCACATCCTATCCGGGATTCAAACTCGAAACCTCCCCATCCGCAGTCAGATTTCTCTGACCACTAGACAAGGTATCCGGCAGTAGTTTGTGCAAAAATTCAAAAAAAAAAAAAAAAAAAAGTGGCTCTACTTCAACTTAAAACTAAAAGGAGTGGATGGACGCCGTTTCCCTACTTCCCCCTCATTTATACCACTAGTTTGAGTTTATTGCAAATGTAAATAACTTAAAAGGACTGATTCAGGCTCTAGTGAAAGTTAGTGACAGACCTACGGCTAACCGTACGTTTCATTTGGACCGACTAAACAGTGTTGAATGTCAAAGAGATCGTATCTGATGGTGTAGCCTAAGCTGTATCAAAAGCCTTTGAAATATCAGAAACTTGGATCGCAAGACCAGACAAGACCTGTCTATAATGAATATTAATTTTCAGCATTCAGAAGACATTCTATTGACATTAAACAGCGGAAATGTACAATGTACATCCAGTCTAGTATATTTACCTTTTTTATATCGAACGGCGCTTTAGTTGGAAGAAAATCAGAGCATCCACCAAGAGATATCTTCTGCGAATGAACCATCCCTCCAACTAAAACAACTATTAGAAAAATAAGGAGCTTCATTCCTGATTTTGTATCTAGAAAATGGTAAAAGTAATTTTTAAGGATTTAAATATGTTACTGTAAATGTACAATTTTATGAGAAAGAAGAAAGAACCGACTTTAAAGTATAATTGAGATTTAAAAATCAAAATGTTTACTCTAAAACTTTTGTGCTCTTATAGTTCGTCTCATCAAAAGTCATTTATGTATGAAACTAGCCGGATACCCGGCCCTGCCCGGATTTCTGCTAGGTGTAGGGTGTTTTCGTGAAACTCATTCATAAATTTTTCAACATTAAAGGGCATATCTATAAACATTATGGCTACCTCTGAAAACAATGGCTATGTTATGGATAAACTAAAAAAATTGTATTACACACCCTAAATACAAATACAAGCTACAAATAATGTTAGATAAATAGGAAATGTTATAAGCGTGGTATATTAAAACAAATATATATTTACAGTATCAATCGCACTGGAGTAAACCATGTCCAAATATTGCACGTTAAATAAGTCTCATTATTAAATTCTATATCCTCGTGACAACGTTGGTGAGGTGAAAACATCTTATGTACCTAATTTAGAAATTTTTTGACTAAAAACATTTTCTATTCTCTCTTGCCAAAATCAATTCCCTTTTTAGCCTACTTTCCCGTTGAAAATAAAAGAAAGACGAAAAAAGTATTAGAAGTAGGTTAATGCATCTAAAAAATATCGCCAAGTCCAAAAAATATCGCCAAGTTAAAAAAAGAAAAAGGTAAAATGAATATCGAAAAATTAAAAATTTGAAAGTAGGGTATTGAGATGGGGAATTTGTGTGTCGGTCCGTCGGTCTGTCTGCCCCCCCCCCCCCCTACTAACTTTTGAATGAACATTCCGATTTGGACAAACTTTTTTTTTTGTTGGAAAGATCTCGGCGAGTACAGCTCATTCCCATATTTGATTTTTCGATTTGACCAATTTTTGGTTCAACTTTGAATAGTTCAAACAACCTGTCCTGCGATGCTAACTTTTGAGTGAACAGTTCGATTTGAACAAACTTCTTTTTGTTCGAAAGATCTTTTCAAGGATACTTCATTCCCGTATCAATATTTTCGATTTGAACAATTTTTCGTTCAACATTGAACCGTTCAAACAAGCTGTCACCCCTAATAACTTTTGAATGAACAGTCCGATTTAAACAAGCTTTTTTTTTTGTTCGAAGCATCTCGGCAAGGATACTTTATTACCGTATTTAAATTTTCAATTTGAACATTTTTGGTTCAACGTTGAACCGTTTAAGTAACCTTTCTCCACCTAATAACTTTTGAGTGAACCGTCCGAAAGGAATAAACTGTTTTTAGTTATAAATATCTCGGCGAGTACAGCTCATTCCCATATTTGAATTTTCGATTTGAACAATTTTTGGTTCAACTTTGAACCGATCAAACAACCTGTCCCGCGATGCTAACTTTTGAGTGAACAATCCGATTTGAACAAACTTTTTTTTTTGTTCGAATGATGTTATCAAGGATACTTCATTCCCGTATTTACATTTCCGATTTGAACAATTTTTCGTTCAACATTGAACCGCTCAATCAAGCTGTCACCCCTAATAACTTTTGAGTGAACAGTCCGATTTAAACAAGCTTTTTTTTGTTCGAAGCATCTCGGCAACGATACTTTATTACCGTATTTAAATTTTCAATTTGAACATTTTTGGTTCAACATTGAACCGTTTAAGCAACCTTTCTCCACCGAAATAACTTTTGAGTGAACCGTCCGAATGGAATAAACTGTTTTTTGTTGGAAATATCTCGGCGAGTACAGCTCATTCCCATATTTGATTTTTCGATTTGAACAATTTTTGGTTCAACTTTGAACCGTTCAAACAACATGTCCCGCGATGCTAACTTTTGAGTGAACAGTCCGATTTGAACAAACTTTTTTTTGTTCGAAAGATCTTTTCAAGGATACTTCATTCCCGTATCTACATTTTCGATTTGAACAATTTTTCGTTCAACATTGAACCGTTCAAATAAGCTGTCACCCCTAATAACTTTTGAATGAACAGTCCGATTTAAACAAACTTTTTTTTGTTCGAAGCATCTCGGGAAGGATACTTTATTACCGTATTTAAATTTTCAATTTGAACATTTTTGGTTCAACATTGAACCATTCAAGCAACCTTTCCCCACCTAATAACTTTTGAGTGAACCGTCCGAATGGAATAAACTTTTTTTTGTTCGAAAGATCTCGGCGAGTACAGCTCATTCGCACATTTGATTTTTCGATTTGAACAGTTTTTGGTTCAACTTTGAACCGTTCAAACAACCTGTCCCGCGATGCTAACTTTTGAGTGAACAATCCGATTTGAACAAACTTTTTTTTGTTCGAAGGATCTCAGCAAGGATACTTTATTACCGTATTTAAATTTTCCATTTGAGCATTTTTTCGTTCAACATTGAACCGTTCAAGCAACCTTTCCCCACCTAATACCTTTTGAGTGAACCGTCCGAATGGAATAAACTTTTTTGTTCGAAAGATCTCGGAGAGACTCATTCCCATATTTCACTTTTCAATTTGAACCATTTTTCGTTCAATGATGAACCGTTCAGAAAGAATTTTAACATGAGCGCCTGCTATGAAATTTAAATTGAATTTTGATTCTGAACTTAAAGGCAGATTTCCTTCAAACTAACTTTGTAAGAAAACGGTTTTGATAAAAAAAAAATGTATGTAAAGTAATTTTCTGAAAAATCTTCTGTGAGGACTTTGATTCCGACTCCAACTCCGCAAACATGGCGGAAATGCAGGCTTAGAAAAAAATTACTAACAGGGCAGACGATTTTTTGTTTATTTATTCATTTTTTTGTGTTTAATTTATTATTGTTATTTTTATTCATATTTTTTTTTTTTTTTTTTTTTTTTTGTAAGTTCTCGGAGAGCCTTTCCCATACATTCCCATATTTCGCTTTTTGATTTGAACCATTTTTCGTTCAATATTGAACCGTTCAGAAAAAAAAATTAACATTAGTGTCTACTGGGAATTTAAGTTGAATGTTGATCCTGAACTTAAAGTCGGATTTCCTTCAAACTAACTTTGTAAGAAAATGGTTTTGATAAATAATGGTCATGACCCCCGCTTAACCGACCAAATGCAGCAAAAAATTGCATTTTTTGGAATTATATTACGAAAAAAATGCCAAAACCCCCATTTTTGCACAAAAAGTGCACTTTGACCCCCCCCCCCCCCTTTCCAAAAATGACTCCCTCCTTAACCAGAAGCTGGATCCGCACTTGGATTCCGACTCCGACTCCGTAAATATGGCGGAAATGCAGGCTCAGAAAAAAAAATGACTGACTGTGCAGACGATTTTTTGTTTATTTATTCAATTGTTTTATTTTATTTCTTATTATTTTTTTTCCCTTGGCAGACGATTTTTTTTTGTAACAAAAATTTTTCATTCACGAGAACATTTTATTCTTTATATGTATTTAACAACTGGCAAACGGATTAAAAGTGAAATTCGAGACATTTTATTAACGGACGAGTTTTTTTTCTTTTCTTTTTTTTTTTTTTTTTCTTTCTTTGATAAAATGTGTTTTGATGCTCTTTGTACTTTTATTTATTTATTTATTTATTATTATTATTATTATTATTATTGTTATTATTATTATTTTGAAAACGATGGAGGATTTTTTCTACGGAGGAACTGTAACAGTTACACTCTTTAAAAGGTGCGAGAAAACTTTATTTATTCGTTAATTACTTTTTACGTGTCTATTTCATCTGATGAGAGGGGTATATTTTGCTTTACGAAATCAGCTCTAAGTGCTAAAAAGGTATGTTTGACATAATTTTCAGTCTCAGATAATCAAGAGAATAATGATCAGATGCGAGAATGCCGATGTCGATGTACGGGAAAGTAGGCTCGTTTAGTTCTTGACAGAACTTCTTGTTATTTATCCCGTTAGCGCTTATTGGCATAGATGAATATAAAAATCCTAAGAAATTGCACCAATGGACTGAAAATTTAATCATTTAATGGGGAAATGACATGAAATTTACTGTTTTCCATAATAACTTTTTAAATCTAAATTTTTTAGAAATAAATTATAGCCTATTCGATTCCTGTTAATATATTAATGTAGCTAGCTATCTGCGGTGAAAAAAAGGTTAAAATCGGTCCAGTAGTTTTGAAGATTACCCGGGACATACTTACAAAAGTAGTCATTTATATATATAGATAAAAGTCAAAAAGCTATAAAGTTGTATAATAGTTCATTTTAAAGACGATTTTACCATAATTTGATATACTTCTTTTAATTCTGCACTTTTATTTGATGTAAAACTTGAATAGAACATTGTTTATTCCTCACAAAATTGAAAATTTAAAAGAGTGTCCTTAAAAATTTTTTTAATGATTTATATTTTTTAATGTATTTCAATAAAGACATCAAAATATTTTCAGAGTGAGATCATAAATAGATTAGCAGTTATAGTACATAATGTAGGAAAATTTTGCGGTTTTTGTGTTGAAAAGTTTTATAGGAAATACATAGCAGAAAATAGTTCATTTTGGAGAGAACTGCGTGTATTTGAATTTTATATGTAACTCTGAGTAATTTTAGAAAAATAGTTTTTTTTTCACAAAATTTTAAAAATCAATTTTTTTACATTTTAAAATAGTGTTCTCTGAAATTTTTGAAAATATTATGTGATTTTAAATGCGTTTTAATAAATACATCCAAAAAGTTCCAGAGTGGGAAAATGAAGCGACCAGCAGTGTTAGGAGTTGCTAAAAACTTTTAGAAAAATTGAGATAAAGTGCTGTTCATATTTTTCGCTGTGACTACTAATCAATTCATGCGTTATGGTCCCAGTTGAAAACATTTTGGCTGTATTCATTAAAATACATAAAAAATCACTGTTTTCATTAACAGTCAGTATTTTTACTTGCATCAAAAGTCATATAAACTTTTTTTGGCATTTTTGTCGCTTTTTTAACATAAAGAAAAGGTGCTAAAATACTTTCGAGGCTATAAATTCGATGGTTATTAAAATGATAGTCAACTTCTTAGATCATCAAATATTCTCTAGAATCAAGATTTGAAATGGGAACACGAAGTTTTTATGTTTGCATAAAAGACGCGAACGAATGTTTGAATTTGCAAAATGTTTTACACCTTAACTAATATGGTAATCTTAAAATTTCGAGAACATAAAAATATTTCGTTAAAACAGACATGACATCAATAGGCGAACCAAAACTTATCTTAAGATTATTCAATTTGTAGAAAACTGCTTACCTAAAATTTTATAATTGCGGCTTAAGAATTTAAACTTTTTGAACTGTTTGATTCAAACTAAATTTTGTTTCCACTTTTTCCCAATTTCTTATTCTATGCAAAGTAAAATTACGGTTAGCAAAGCTGACCGATTTGTTGAGTTCTTAATAAGGCTCGACCTGATTCACTTAATTGAATGTTTCTCGTACAAGTAAGAGCATCTCTACATTATACAGGGTGAGTTCGATCGAATCTGCCATACGAAAAGGGGTGATAGAAGAGCCCAAGTGGAGTATAGAACCACCCATTAGCGGTGTCAATTCGTAACCGTAACCGAGTTATGGTATATTTAAGGAAAATTCGCAAAAAAACAAAATTCTGAGAAAAAGACCGATTTCTGAAGTTCCTGTTGGGTCTACGCACAAAATAAGCACATATTTCGAAAGAGCAGAAAAAATCCTTTAAAATGACACGTTTTTCATCAAGATAGTCGCACTTCAGAGTGAGTTACAAGCTTTCAAACACTGGAAACACTCAAAAATGAAATTTCATCAAACTTTTCAGTCAAAAATTTCAGAAACAACCGTATGAGCTACAACCGATCAAATCTACTAAAAACTGGCCCATTTCACTAGCTTTCAGATGATACAACAGAAAATCACATTGGGCTTTAAGTTCAGCAGATATTCTGGCTTTTATTTGTAACAGTATGAAAATCGCCCTTCGTCAAAATAGTGAAACCAGCAAAGATTCATAATTTTATGTTCTAAATTTTATATTTCATGTAAATGTACTGTTTCCTTTATTCAAGAAAAGGAAAGTTTTAAAGCTAAATATTAAATTGTAACACTTTATTGAGTTAACAATCACAACAGAAGACCACAACACGAAGAAACAATGGAAGCATTACTTTAACGCGCTTTTCACAAAGAAAAATTCAAAGTAAATGAGTTACACTAACATCTATGAGTCTATTTACATGTAAGCAATCTTCAAAATTTCCCAGAGCTACTGAAATTATCATCCCCCACACCAGATAGAAGCTCTTGGCCTTTTACGAGCGGAAACTACCGTCGCTCTCAATGAAATTTCATTTTCACTTTTGCTACCGCTCCATCAAGCCAAATGCGCAAATCCTACCAACTGGTTGCATCCGAGCAGTAAATTGCTTGTTTCAAGAGTCCCCAAACAAAGAAGTTCACTGGCGTCAGGTTTGGTGATCTAGGTGACCAAGGAATGGGACCCAAATGACCAATCCCTTGCTGATTGTTCTGTCAGAAAGTCTCGAACTGCATTTGAAGAATGTGCAAAAATACCACTGTGTTGGAAAATTATTTCGGCTCTCTCCCAAACAGAGGTAACATAAAGTAAATCAGGCAAGCACTGATTCCAGAATCTCTAAATATTCTATTCCTGTCAGGTTACATTGAAACTATCAACCGATCGCCGATTACGCCTAGTCAAACCTTTAAGCTGAATCGCTTTTGGAATGATAAGTTTAAATAAGGTTGAAAACGAATTTTGTTCAAAATACTGATGCCACAGAAATGTACATGTATCGTGCAACTTCGAGTTAACATCGACTCACCTGTCCAGTTTTTTTTTTTAGGAAATGATGTAGTTGAATGTCTCAGCCTAGTAGACATCTGCAAAATTTTTACTCGTTTTGGAGATCTGGGTTGCTAAACCAATGCTCTTGTGTGAAATGGTTAGAAGAAATTTGCATATCCGATTGAGTGCGAAAGTAGCATATGTTAGTGACAAATTTGAATATATTCCATGTATTGAAGGTTTATTTGTGTGAAGATTGTTTCCTTAGGGGAACTTAAATAACACTGTTGCGATACTAATCCGAGACTCGTGGTTTCAAATGTGATGTGGGAAAGGTCTGGCGTAATCGGCGATCGGTTGATAGAGTTTCAATGTAACCTGACAGGAATAGAATATTTAGAGGTTCTGAAATCAGTGCTTGCCTGATTTACTTTATGTTACTTCTGTTTGGGAGAGAGCGAAAATAATTTTCCAACACAGTGGTATTTCTGCACATTCTTCAAATGCAGTTCGAGACTTTCTGACAGAACAATCAGCAAGGGATTGGTCATTTGGGTCCCATTCCTTGGTCACCTAGATCACCAAACCTGACGCCAGTGAACTTCTTTGTTTGTGGACTCTTGAAACAAGCAATTTACTGCTCGGATGCAACCAGTTGGTAGGATTTGCGCATTTGGCTTGATAGAGCGGTAGCAAAACTGAAAATGAAATTTCATTGAGAGCGACGGTAGTTTCCGCTCGTAAAAGGCCAAGAGCTTCTATCTGGTGTGGGGATGATAATTTCAGTAGCTATGGGAAATTCTGAAGATTGCTTACATGTAAATAGACTCATAGATGTTAGTGTAACTCATTTACTTTGAATTTTTCTTTGTGAAAAGCGCGTTAAAGTAATGCTTCCATTGTTTCTTCGTGTTGTGGTCTTCTGTTGTGATTGTTAACTCAATAAAGTGTTACAATTTAATATTTAGCTTTAAAACTTTCCTTTTCTTGAATAAAGGAAACAATACATTTACATGAAATATAAAATTTAGAACATAAAATTATGAATCTTTGCTGGTTTCCCTATTTTGACGAAGGGCGATTTTCATACTGTTACAAATAAAAGCCAAAATATCTGCTGAACTTAAAGCCCAATGTGATTTTCTCTTGTATCATCTGAAAGCTAGTGAAATGGGCCAGTTTTTAGTAGATTTGATCGGTTGTAGCTCATACGGTTGTTTCTGAAATTTTTGACTGAAAAGTTTGATGAAATTTCATTTTTGAGTGTTTCCAGTGTTCGAAAGCTTGTAACTCGCTATAAAGTGCGACTATCTTGATGAAAAAGATGTCATTTTAAAGTATTTTTTCTGTTCTTTCGAAATATGTGCAAATTTTGTGCGTAGACCCAACAGGAACTTCAGAAATCGGTCTTTTTCTCAGAATTTTGTTTTTTTGTGAATTTTCCTTAAATATACCATAACTCGGTCACGGTTACGAATTGACACCGCTAATGGGTGGTTCTATACTCCACTTGGGCTCTTCTATCACCCCTTTTCGTATGGCAGATTCGATCGAACTCACCCTGTAGAGATCATTTCTTGTGTGCTTGCCACCAATGCCTATGTTTGATCTGCTGTGGACACGACATCATCTGTTTATCATCAAAACTCGGAGTTTCGTTGATAATAAATAAAAAAAAAATCATTTTACTTGGGAAATAAATACCAAAGGAGACGAAACCTTTTCATATCCACTTCTAAATCTTTTAACTAGAGCCGCTCTATAGACAGGTCGACATCAGCTTAAGTTCACTTTAGGCAGCGATTCAAGTGAAACAGCACTGCGATCGCTTCGAATTGCAATCGCTACTGGAAGTAAATTACTTTATCATCAACTTAACTTGGCATGACGTCACTACGGGTGGAGCCAATAAGAGCTCACAAGCACTCAGCGATCTCCTCTTATTCGCCAAATAGGCTGTGACGTTTTATCTAGCTCGTTTTTCATAGGCAAACGTCACGCTGACGTCACGATGTTTTTATCAAGAAACGTTCTAATGTAATTCATTTCCAGTAGCGATTGTAATTTGCGATCGCCTGTTTCACTTGAATGCTTGCCTTAGATTCACAATCGGATCCATCGTTTTACTTTCACTTTCAATTTTTCATTGTTGCGGAGCTAGGGTTACCAGAGAAAAGTTTCGGGACATTGCCATACTTTGCCAAATTCACGTGCCGCAAACAATTGCTCACACTAAAAAATTACCAAAACGCGATAACTTGCCAGAAAAGACAACCACTCATAAACTGCCAGAATAGACAAAACGCGCTGAATCCAAAGGCTCGTCTACAGTGGCTTCTAGAGCATAAAAATCTCATTATACCATTGCACAGCAAATGAAATCAAGGCCACTATATAGACGAGTCTACGTTTCAAAATTAAGTTTCACCATTTTGATTTTAACGATCCATCCTGTATAATGTCTTTTCTGGCGGTTAATGAAGGATTGTCTTTTCTGGCAAGTTATCACGTTTCGGTAAATTTTCAATGTGAGCAGTTATTAGCGGAACGTTAATTTAGCAAAGCTTGGCAATGTATGAAATTTTTCTCTGGTAACCCCAGGAAAAAGTGAAAGTAAAAGTAATGAATTGGATCTTAAGCTTGATGTAAGGTCCTTATATCTTCTTCTCCTTCTTCTTCTTACTTATCTCAGATTGTCTAGCTGGGCTAGACTAAAAGGCCCCTATATAGACGAGCCGGCGCATCAAGATTAAGTTTTCACCACTTTGGATCCAGCACGTGTTTGTGTGTTTTGAGTGGTTGTCTTTTTCTGACCAGTAATCGCGTTTTGGAAAATTTTTCACTGTGAGCAATTATTAGCAGCACGTGGATTTGGCAAAGCTTAGCAATGTGCCAAAACTTTTTTCTGGTAACCCTACTCCGCAACAATGAAAATTTGAAAGTAAAAGTTAAGGAATTGGATCCAAAGTGGTGAAACTTAATCTTGATGCGTCGGCCTGTCTATATAGCGGCTCTAGGCTAGACAACCCCCATAAAACCAAAAATGTCCAAAACACCTAAAAAAAGTTTAGGGTCCCCGAGGACTTCGTCTTTTGTAAAATTCAAACAGGAGGTCCCTATATAGACGAGAGCCGACGTATCAAGATAAAGTTTCACCACTTTCTTCTTCTTCTTCTTCTTCTTAGGGCTCTAGGCCCGTAGGGGATGATGAGGACTGCGTGCCTGGCGCTTTTCCTCCGTTTCATAAAGATCTTTTCTTATGGAAAATAGAATTGATGCCGTTACTATTCTCAGTATAGCAAAGAAAAATTAATAAGGTCCAGCACAGGGGTAAGAAAAAACCACTTGTTACAAAATGCGGTATTTTCCGCTTGTAATGAAAAAATGAATAAATTATGCAAATAAGTGGAGACAACGAGGATAAAAGGAGGATGCGAAGCTGGTAGAAATCAGAATAGGTCCAGGATAGCCCTCCCATAGTTTGGGTCTTTGAGGGCTTCCTGGTTGAAAACTTCTTGGAAAGTCAAGTTCCTATTCTTTAAAAAGTTAGCAATAAAAAACCTTTGATTTTTATTTTTTACGCAATCAAATAGGATATGATCCCTATTTTCTATTATATTACAAGTTTCACAAAGGGGGGAGTTTGATTTTTTTATTTTGAAGAGCTTCTCTTTGGTTAGGAAGGAATCAGTTAAAATTCTGATGAACTTTGTTTCTTCTTTGCGAGATTTAATCCATCCGTAGTTTTGATTAATAATATTTTCGATGTTCTTAAATTTGTTATAGTATTTCGAACTTTCCCAATTACTCATTAATTCTTTATTTCTTTCGTGTTTAATATAGTTTCGTATGTCTTTCCATGTACTAATATTGATTGTGGGGGTGCTAGGGCAGGATTCCGCTAGTTTGGCCAATTTGTCGGCTTCTTCATTTTCGGGAATACCTTTATGAGCAGGTACCCAGACAATTTTTAATTTGGTCTTTTTTGCAATTTCAAGAAGGTGGTGTCTTGTGTTGGAGACTAAAAGCTCTTCTTTTCCTTTTTTTTTCTTTTAGTGCTATTATTGCACTTAATGAGTCAGTTAGAATTAGTACTGGGGAGTCATTTTTAATTAGTAATTTAGCTGCATACCAAATAGCTCCGAGTTCAGCTGTGTAAATGGAGCAGAAGGATGGGATTTTTATTTTCCTGTATATGCTTTCTTTTCTGCTAAGGATGGCGAAAGCCGTATTCTTTGATTTTGAGCCATCAGTGGCCCAGATTTGGTATTCAGCATGGTGTTTTTTATATTCTTCGAAAGTTTGCTTAATAATGTAGTCTTCTGTTTCGATTTGGAAATCTTCGTCCTTCAGGACGTATTCAATGTTATTTGTATCGATCCTTGCCTTTGTTAGCTCTTTGCAGACCAAATTCCCCGAACTTTTTGTTTCTTTTTCAATTTTTCCTAATTCTGTGAATATTTCTGTCATGTGAGGCTTATTTTTTCCCTTTTCTTTGTTTGAGGCAATGTATTTCTTGTTCTTTTTAAATTTTTGTTTGTTAACATAGTTTACGTAATTCCATTTAATTCTTATTTTGATGGTTTCGGTTTTGGAAGTTAATCTAATTAAGCTATTTGGAGCAAAGGTGTTGACGCCCATGGCTTTCCGAATGGCTCTGTTTTCTATTACGTCTATTTTTTCCTGATTTGCGAGAGAGTCGTTTACCCTTATGATGCTGCCATAGTTTGACTTGGCTATTAACGTCTGCTTGATAACATTGAGCATATTGTTGTAATTGGTCCCATCTTGCCAACTCCCGAGCCAGTTGATGAGGTGCGTCATTTTCTTCAGTTTCCCTGTTATGTGGCTTGTGTGTTCATTCCACTTTAGATTATTCTGGAAGATGATCCCCAGGATTTTATGACTAGTGACCCAGTTGATTTTCGACCCTTGTAGTTTGAATATTTTGCTGTTTTTGTCTTTTTTGGGGGAAAAGTCTATCAAAGCTGTTTTTTCAGTAGAAATTGTAATTTTGTTTTCATTGCTCCATTGGTCTAGTGAAAGTAGAATCTGTTTAAGTTTTTCTTCCGTTTCTTCTATATTTTTCCCCGATACTAAGATTGATACGTCGTCGGCATAACAAAAAATTCTTCCTTTTTTTACGAAGTGTCCTATATCCGATATGTAGCTATTGAACAGATAGGGTGAAAGAATCGCGCCTTGGGCTATTCCTTGATTGATAGTTTCTGTTGTGGAGTGTTTCCCGTTCCAGCTAGCAAACATTTTCCTTTCGTGGAGGAAATTTTGTATCCATTTGATTATTTTATGGTCAATTTTGTTAGCTATTAATTTTTTAATTAAGATTGGGGGCCAGATGTTATCATATGCACCTTTGATATCAAGTGCTAATACGTAGATATATCTTCTTTTAATGCGAAGGTAATTGATCGAATTATATAGATCGTATAGGTAGTCCTCTGTACTTCTTTCTTTAACGAAACCATAGATATACACTGCTCGACATTGAAAATGCAACACCAAGAAGGAGTGGTCAGAAATTCATGCAAATTTTACCGTAGACGCACATCACTGAGTTACGCAAATGATATGAAATGCGCATCTCTCCGACGCACATGAAGTAAGATATAAGAGAATGAAGTTGAAAAGTGGGCTATGTTCATGTTGGTTTTTCTGCCAGACTAATTATCGGAGAAATTTGGTTTTTGTCTCGAAGGATGCGTGTGATAGGAGGAAATGCCACGCCGTCCTCAACGCAGACACTTCCAGCATATAGACGACTTTACAAGGGGTATGGTGATCGGACTGAGAAGGGGAGATTGGTCCATACGTCAAATTGCAGCTGATACCCACATGGATGCAAGCACAGTGCATCGGCTGTGTCGGAGATGGTTGGAAAGAGGAAATGTAGCCACATTGAGGGGTGCAGGTGCAGCCAGAGTGACGTCAGACCGCTTGGATCGACGGATTCACCGACAAGCTGTGGCGGACCCGCAAGTCACTTGTACGTCGATTCTGCAGCACGTGCAAGGTACCCTGGATGTTCCTGTGTCGACCAGAACCATTTCCCGTCGACTGGTTGCACGTGGCCTGCAATCACGGCTTCCGCTAAGAAGACTGCCATTGACCTCACAGCACAGACTCCAACGTTTGGAATGGTGCCGGACCAGAGCGACGTGGATGGCAGAATGGCAAACCGTAGTGTTCTCAGATGAATCCCGCTTCTGTTTGTCCAGCGATAGTCATCGCATGCGTGTGTGGCGTCGACGTGGAGAAAGATCGAATCCGGCAGTAACTGTGGAACGCCCTACAGCGCGACAACGTGGCATAATGGTTTGGGGCGCTATTGCATACAATTCCGTATCATCTCTAGTTCGTATTCGGGGCACTATGACGGCCCAACGATATGTAGATAATGTACTGCGGCTGGTGGCAATCCCCTACCTTCAGGGTCTGCCAAATGCAATTTTTCAACAGGATAACGCCCGGCCTCACAGTGCTCGAATCAGCCAACATGCTCTACGAGGTGTACAGATGCTTTCCTGGCCACCATTCTCTCCTGACTTGTCACCAATCGAACATGTGTGGGACGTGATTGGACGCCGTTTGCAGAACCTGTCACTGCCTCGTTCAGAGGACGAACTGTGGCAAATGGTTGAAAGGGAATGGAGTGCCATCCCTCAGGACACCATCCGCAGGCTTGTTGACTCCATGCCTAGACGTGTTTCTTCGTGCATCGCTGTCCGCGGTGGTCCTACTTCTTACTGAGCCGACGCCGTCCTAGCTCTAAATTTTGCTTATTTATTTTGAAATAAATATCACTTATTGTTCCATGCTGTCTCTGTCTTCTTACCAAATTTCATCAATTTCTGACCACTCCTTCTTGGTGTTGCATTTTCAATGTCGAGCAGTGTAATTTGGAAAATTTGCTTTCCCGGTTAGGGTGATTCTGTTTTGGATGATTTTTTCCAGGAGTTTGCTGATGCTTTGGGTCAGAGCTATTGGACGATAACTGGATATCTGTTTAGGGTTCTTCCCAGGTTTATTGATAGGAATAATTTTAGTTATTTTCCATTCTTCGGGAATTTCGGAGCTGTGTATGCTATTATTGAAAATGTTCCTGATTGCCTCTAACCCTTCCTCTGGTAGATGTTTTAGGATTTTTATTGAAATTTGGTCAGAGCCGGGGGTTTTGTTTTTTGTCGAACTAAGGGCGTTTTTTATTTCTTCCGTAGTTATTTCGTATGATAAATTGCTTTCTCCATCCTGTTGTGTAATTTTAGTTTTCGCAATTGTTGTTCTCCTATTATCATCGTTACCCGAGAAATGGCTTGCAAAGAGGTTGGCCTGTTCCTGTGAGTCTGAGATAGTTCTCCCATTATTTTCAATTATAAGGTTGCTGTTTGCTGTTTCCTTTTGGGTGGTTCTTTTGATTCTGTTTACGCATTTGTAGAGATCCTGAGGGTTGCTAATGCTGAAATTTTGTTTTCCCCAGTATTCCCGTTTTGTTTTTTTGATGTAACATTTAAGGGTGGCGTTTGCTTTTTTGTAGTTAATCCAATCCTCCATTGAGATTGTTCTTTTTGCTATTTTATATTTTTTTTCTCTGTCTTTTTTTAGTTTTGCGCATTTGATGTTCCACCATATATTTTTGTTTTCTTTTTTGTACCTAATACAAGTAGACTGTGCTTTAATGGTGTCTTTTATGTTATTTGTCAGCATGAGGTAACTGTTTTCTAAGTTGTCTGAAAATGTATTGGGGTGAAGTCTATCCCTCAGGATTTCAGAAACTCTCCCCCAATTTGTGTAAGTTTTAGTGGAGTAAGTATGAGTGACTTCTTTCCCTCCACTAAGGAGCTTAATTAGGAAAGGGAAATGATCGCTGCTGCCGTGTTCATCAAGTCGTACAAAGGCGAATCTGTTGCCATAACTGTTGTCCACAATCGCTAAATCTAGGATTCCATCCTCAATTCCTCTGTTTAACCTGGTTGGGGTGCTATCGTTTAGGATGAGTAAGTTATTGTCCAGGATCCAATTTTCTAATCTATTTCCACTGGGGGAGGTGACCCGATCCCCTATGCTTTCCATTTTGGAGTTGAAGTCTCCAGTGAAAATAGTTGACTCTGAGATTTGATTGTTTAATCCGTCTAGGACTTCGTCTTTAATTAATCCAGGAGGTCTATAGCAGTTTATTATATTGTATTTGGTTTTGTTTATTACGATATGTGTGAGAAGAGTTTCCATTCCCTTGATTTCAAGTGGGGAGCAGTAGGAAGAGAGGGTGTTTTTTATATAGGTACATAGTCCGCCTCCCCTATGTGGGAAAGCTTTTTCTTTGCTGTAAGTCACGTATCCTCTTAGCTTTGGAATTTTGTTGTCTGGAAGCCAAGTTTCTTGGAGACAGATGATGGGGGGGTTAGTCCAGGCGACAATGAATTTGAGGAAATCAATGTTGGAGGACAGTCCACGGATGTTCCAGCACAGAAGGAAAGGAAGCCAAAGCATGGCAAAGGCAGCAAAGGACAAGAGTCCAAAAAAAAAAAAAAGGGGGGGGGAGGCGAAACAATTAATTCGCTTCCGCAATGTCAGTCTCAATGCTGTTAGGATCAAAGTGTTGGTCGAAGTCTTCTGCGAAGGGGGAACTAGGGAGCGGGAGATGGCAGGCTACGGTATTTTTCAACTTAAATATTTCAATTTTCAACAGTTCAATTTCCGAATTTTTTTTTTTTCGCAGCTTCCACACTGATGTGGTTTGTTCAGAGTAATTGTTGAAATTAAGATTTTCAGTTTTTCTATCTCCGTTTTTAGTTCCCTGAGTTCTTTATCTTTCCTATCTATTTTTTCTCCAAGTTCAGCTACTGTTATGGCCGTTGTACTATTTTCGCCGGTTTCAATTGTTTTGTTTATTTTACTTTTCTCTGGAATTTTTGCTATGTCAGCCCAAGATTTTGCTTGTGTTGTCGATTTCTGTTGAGTTTGTGGGGTTGTTTTAACTTTCTCCTTATATACGGGACAGTTTTTGTCTGTTGCGAGGTGATTACCTTCGCATCTCACGCATTTGGGCTCGTTATTACATTTATCGTGATCTCCCCCACATGTGACACATTTTGTTTTTCCTTTACAGTCCTTTTTTTGATGACCAATTTTTAAACAGTTGTAACAGATTTTCGGTTGTTCAATATATTTCTGAGTTTTGTATATTATTCTACCTAATCTTATTTCTTTTCTTTCGGTTTTTCCAAATTCCTTGACTAGTATAACTGGGATTGGTTCATTTGTGCCTTTTTTATTGAATCTTATAATTTGCGCTATTTGAATATTATCAGCTTTCAAATATTGTGCTATTTCTTCTAATTTTATCTGTGTATCAACATTTCTTACTATATATCTAGTTGTTAGAGTTTCGTCGATAATTCTTGCCGTGATTTCGGTCTTTGATATCTCTTTGATTTTAGCTATTTTTTTTACAGTTTCTATGTTTTTTGTCGTTATAACTAAATTTTGTTTACCGGTTATTCTTATTAAGTCGTCCGACGTTGTAATTTTCTCTAAGTGCTCGTTCAGGGTTTTTGTGTTGTTAACTGGTAGTTTATCAGACACACCTGAAATAATTATTTTTATGTCTTCACACCCATTTTTGTAGGCGTTTTTTGCTTTTTCAATAATATTAATTGCCGGTTCATAGATATTACTATCCTTTTTTATTTCCTTTTCTCTGTTGTTTGTCAGGGTTTCATTGTCACTCTTCCTCTTATTAGAGTTTTTCATTTTCAGTTTTCATTCCAAAAGAAATAAAAGAAAACGGGACTTATCGTACTGCTTCTTAATAGAAAGAAAAAGTAGGTGGAAACTCTCCACACGTACTAACCTAACCTACACACAAAACTAACTGCTCCCACTGTGAACTCCAAGTTCGCTTCTACTATATAGATCAGTGATCTGCTACACCTTTCACCACTTTGGATCCAACGCGCTTGTCTGCGATTTGAGTGGTTGTCTTTTCTGGCGAGTTATAGCGTTTTGGTAATTTTTCACTGTGAGCAATTATTACCCCCAAGGGAATTTGGCAATGTCCCGATACTTTTTTCTGGTAACGCTAGCTAAAATTGAAAGTAAAAGTAAATAAATTGGATCCAAAGTGGTCAATCTTAAGCCTGATGCGTCGGCCTGTCTATAAAGCGGCTCTAGTTTGATGCGTCGGCCTGTCTATAAAGCGACTCTAGCTTGACGCGTCGCCCTGCCTATATAAGTGACTCTAAATGAAAACGTTGAAAATTTATGAAATAGGAAAGTCGAACTCTGAATTGTCGACATTTAAAATTCCAAACGAAGGCCAAAATAGATCAAATGCTATTGTTTGCATTAACTGAACTGAAAAAATTTAAAACTGAAAATTAAAAAATGATTGTATCTATCTATGTTTCTGTGTCATTCTTATTCTTACCGAACATCTGTGAACTGACCATTGAACCAGATATCGACAGATTTAATTTTTTCTGTCCTCATTATGACTAATTTGCATTTTGTACGATTTCAATTAGTGAAGATATCAATAAAAAAACAACTTTTTTCTCCCACGGATCTTCCCTCCGAAATTTCGGATTCTACTTAGTAACCCAAAAATATTAACAAAATTCCATGTATTCATTATCGAAGGAATTCTTTGGTTTCTGCTTGGCGAGTGACCAATAATTTACAATCCAGAAGTAACGTAATGCTGGGAATACGCATTTCGAGTAACTTCAAAAATATAGGTAGACAGGGGAAAAGTCGATCTTCGAAGATACGAACTGCGAAAGGGAATGGAATGTTTCTAGTGGCGAACTACGCTGAAAATAAATGTATTGCTAATGCACTGCCATAGGTGGCAAATGGGGCGATCCCCGAGGTACACATATGGGGGCTGGCAAAATCATATGTAGGTGGGTGCACCTAAATTAAAAAATAAGATAATACAAAAAATAGTAACAAAATAATTTTACTACAAAAAAAGCAAAGACTTTTTATCAAAAATATTAGCAATAAATTTTTTTTAACAAAAAAAAATTTAAAAAAAAACATTATTTTTTACTTACCATAAAAAAGAAATTACAAAAAGTGTGGGAGTGCAGTTGCACCCCCTTGAAGCCCTCTCCGGTGCCCATGCTGCTTAAGGGTTTTAGAGGTGTGCTGCTATGTTTTAACAGCAAACATTACCCAGCAAGCAAAATATCTTGCCTCAGGATTGCATAAAGGTTAACGCGTCGGCAAATATCACCTTGCCTAAATGCTGCCTGAATAATGTTATGTTACTCTCTAAGAGCTGTCATCGACTTGCCCCAATGTTGACTGTCAAGGTTTATGCAGCCTAATATCAGTCGAGTTACAGGGTGGGCTCTGCCTTTGAAGCATCAAAATGCTGGCATAACAGTGTGAAATCAATCTGCATGCAAGAAGTGGTAGCTATTGTAATCTTGCATACACATTATCTTGACATTAAAATGGCAGGATACATTGATATAACAGTGTGAAATTAGTCTGTATGCAAGGTCTTTCTTTCTTTTTTTTTTTGTGTGTTATTTTCGCTTCAAATTTACGAAGTAAATTTCATTCTTTAACTATTCGTTTCATTCTTCAAGCAAATTGTTTTTTAGCTTAGAATATTTTTAAGCTGACACATGATTGGAAAGTCACATAGAGATATTTGCTTTCGTTCGATTTGCAATTTATTTGCGGATAATGAAAATTACTTCATTGATTTTAGAATAAACTTTACATATTAAAATTCATAGACTTCTTATATAGTGGCAAAAACATAGTTAGATTTTTTATTATTTATTTATTATTATTATTATTATTATTATTATTATTTTTTTCTTAACAGAATGAGTCGCACTATTAAAAATACAATGCAATATTTTATTTATTTAAAAATGTATGCTTCTTTTCGAATTATTAATACATAAAATGCCTGGTTAAAATTATGGAGGAATATTAATAAATATCGCAGATAATAAACAAAAAAATCTAAGTCCATTTCTGAGTGGATGTCAGCTTAAAAAATACACTTAGACAAAAAACTAATTTATTTTCAAGAATAGCATAAATAGTTATTGAATAAAATTAAACTTACTAGCGAGCTTGAAGTCATTTTATGGTAAAACCGTCACTGCGTATAATCCCTTGTCTGCTTTGTTTAAGAACGAAAAACTTTATTTTTGCCCATTTCTGCCATTGATCGCGATATTTATTGTGTATAGCACTTGTTAAATAAAGGCAGTTAAGAATGATTCAAATAATTTCTAACACAATCATATTCCACGCTTAAGCAAACAGATTTTTAACGAAGCCAAACTGCGCTACCACGTGCAAGCTAACTCGCTCTCATGTTCTTGATAACGCCGAAGAAAAAAACCCACGATACAAGAAACTAGGAATGCTGGGAATAATAACAGTCCGCGCATGCGTATCTTTCAACAAAGATCCAGGTGGGTCGGGAGCATGGGTCTTTGTTTGCTAATGACCCTGACGGCAACAGCATGAAACCAGTGTTTCTCAACTGCTCCTTTTGAATCCTGACTCTGACAACATGTATGCAGTCTTAATATTGCAGGAGGAAATCAGTATGGATATTGAAAGATGAATATAATCTTGCACACGTGCTGTTTTTGCAATATATACTTTTTAATCTTTATACAGTCTGTATGCAGTAATTTAAATTTAATACTGACGCCATCAGTACATTATCAAGATCTGTCAAGGCTGATGCAAGAAATTTTGCTTGTAGGGTATGGCTGAAGCATCGCACTCATATTATGGGCATTTGAAATTTTTCAAATAATAGTTTTGAAGTTTCTGAAGCTTTTTTGCAAATTATTAATTAAGTCGTGTCAACAGTTTTACAGCAATTTTAAATGTTTTATCTACTATACATTCAAAATTGCTTTCAATACGAGCATACAAACTTGCGATATTTTGAGCAGATTAGCTCATTAAATATGAAAACCACTAAATATTATGAGCAAACAACATCACATTGCAACGGGAAAAACATTTTGTTTTGCTTTTTACTTTTTCCAAAATAATGGCCGATAACAGGTAAATATGCTTTAAATTTCAAAAAAATTCACATCAAATGAAATTTCAAAACAAAAAAAACTTTAAACTAAAACATAAAAAATGTTTCTTAAAGGGCCGAATTCAAGTGAAACACCATTGCAATCGCTTCGAGGCGATCGCAAATTGTAATCGCTTGGAAGTCGAATTATCGCATCTCGTTGCGATTGTAACGTATCCAAATTTGGGAATTTGCGATTGCATTGGTGAGTTGCGATCGTGAGTGTTTCACTTGAATTCCTGCCTTTAAACCTACTTTTGAGAAAATTATTCCTTCTAAGGCAGGGATTCAAGTGAAACAGCACTGCGATCGCTTCGAATGCAATCGCTACTGGAAGTGAATTACATTATCATCAACTTAACTTGGCATGACGTCACTACGGGTGGAGCCAATAAGAGCTCACAAGCACTCAGCTATCTCCTCTTATTCGCCAAGTAGGCTGTGACGTTTTATCTAGCTCGTTTTTCATAGGCAAACGTCACGCTGACGTCACGATGTTTTTATCAAGAAACGTTCTAATGTTATTCATTTCCAGTAGCGATTGTAATTTGCGATGGCCTGTTTCACTTGAATCCCTGCCTAAATTATTCTTCAGCAGACAGAAAAATATATTCCGCTTAATTAATTATTTTATTCTAACTTTTGTTAATTCAAATTTGGCAACTTCAAATGATGTTTACTACACAGAAAAAATTTCCAAGTTTTCGCGGTTGTATATGATTGTATTTTCATTTTCGTAAATACAGAGCGTATTATACATTTAATTTATCACACCATATGTTTTAAAAGAAAATGTCATTTGTGTCGTTAAATCAGTATCTGAACACTGTAAGATAGTAAACGTTACTCTTGAATTTCTTTAATAATTTTAGTGTTTGCATGTGACTAATAATAGTTTTCCTTTTTTCTTGTTCGTTTTAAAATATAAAATTGCTCTGCATGTTGTTCATCAATTTTATGATGATTTTCTGTGATGTAATTTTTAAATTATGTATTAAACATTTTAATACTGAAACTACTAGATATTTCCCAACTCTTGCCTCTAACTAGATATTTCCTAACTCCGTTCCTGCTGTAAGAATTGGTGTTCAAAAGAAAATGCCTACACATAAAGATCGCCAATATTCCATTTAAAGAAATATTTCCTAAGAATGCAAAAGGGGCCATTCAATATTTAGGTTTGGGCTGTACGGCTGGATGGCAGGATTGCTGGAGGATTTAGCATAGGTCTTCGGGAGCCTCCTCTTCCCAAATTTTGCAAAATTGAAAAAGATTTCTTGCAGATTTTTATAAAGTCATTTCGTCATAATCCTTCCCTGCAAAAATGTTGAGTTTGAATCCAAATTAGGGTCATATTTACAGGAAATATAGATCTTCATCTTTTAAAAATTTACAGAACTTACAAAGTTGGACGTATTCGTAGTGTGGCCGAGAGTTTTTGTGTTTACATTTTAATTGACCTTTTGAATATCCCTAATGTCACTTCTTAGTTGATGTAAATATGAGTATGCTTAAAATGTATTAATCGCTAAAAATTAAAGTTTCATTCAGTAAATTCAGAGTGCCTCCCTCCATTGTCAAAAATTTAATTTTGGCCGCCCCTAGTATTCATTGTTAAAAATAAGAATTTAAATCCAAACGTCATGATGATGCCAAGTATGCATTTTTAGATGCCAAAATGAGCAACCCGGATGCTAATTTTAATAAATCAAAGAAATATGTATCTGAGTTTTAAAAAATAGTTATTGAATAGAAATGCTACCCACTGCTGATTGTATACTTAACAATATCTAAAATATACAAAAGAAAATAATTTTTCTGAAGAGTGAATTGATTTCATTTTAATTCTAGTTTTATAAATTTATATTTGGCCCAATCAGGGTCTTAATCCTAATGAGCCAGGAAAGAAAATCTTCAAGGCGAGTGGAAATTTATGCTTAAAAACAAAACTTTTGGTTGGAAGACGTGACTCTGACTAATGACTACTTATTTCTAACACTGCTAGTTGTACGATACCTTACGCATAATTGAATTCATCAGCTTTACTTTCAACAGAAAGAAGTCTGCTTAAAAAAAGGAAATGTACAATATAGCTAGTTTGTTCATTTCAATGCAGTACAGTTTTTGTTGTTTTGACTTAGGTAATCAATTAAAAAAAAAAATATTTTTAGCAATATTATGAAACATGTCTTCAAATGAATTATAACTTTTTAAAAAAAATAATGCGGCATAGATTCTTTGATTTGAGCCCTAGAGGGTGGACTGTTTCAAAAGCCCAGGGCGACTTCACTTCCAAATACGCCTCTCGGAAGTGATTCGGAAAATTGACAAGAGGGAGAGTAATAAGTGATAGCAAAGGGTGGTGTGAAATTTGTGTAAAAAAAGGAGAGATGACGTTATTTATGGTTAACCTAACCCCTTATCAAAATCTTTGGAAGTGATCTTTAAACTGTCCTGAAAGACTTCATGTGTCAAACGGTTTCTCAGAGTAAAATAAAAATTTGAAAAGAAAAAAAAATCACTAAACACTTATAAATACTCTCAAGTAACAATAAAAAGGAACAAGAAATTTTTTTCATAGCAGGAGAGAAAACTTATTATTGGCTTGGAATTTTTTGAAAGGTAAAAGCTTTCCTGAAGATGGAACTTTTTAGTCTGTAATTTAGGCGTTACATTTTACTACCAAAAAGTGACTTCAAAATTATTTTACAAATTATTACTTTTGTTCTTCGTGGAATATGGTAGATTATTAGCAAATAAATCTCAGAAACCCAGAGTTCTTATGATATGTTTCAAAATTAATCTCTGTGTCCTATTATCTGTTATATTTCAACTAAAACAGAAGTTGACACTCAAATTTGAATTCAGTCTTTAAAAATATTTCAAAGATTAAAATTATTTTGAGCTGACATATTTTAAAATGCTGTCTTGTCTTTAAAGTTTAATGATTCCTTAATTGTCGGAGGTAAAAAATACAAATACTGTGGGAAAGGGGAATAAAAACTCTTGCTGTTAATATTTTTTGTAATAATTCTTGATTCAATCTTGCTTGCATTTATGTTTTTAATTTTGTTTCCTTTTTGGGCTTTTAAGATAAAAAGATTTAATCTAGTTTTCTGCTTTTCAGATTGAAGATTCTCTTCGTGCTGGAAATGGGGAACATACAGCAGTAAGCAATTACTTTTATCTCTGACGCATTTAATTGTCTCAAAATGGATGTTATGTGACGACTAAGCTTTTTTAATGATTCCCATTCTTTTGTTTCAGATGTGTCTTTCAATTCAAGATATTCATGCATTTAATCCAAAAATTATATCTGCTTACAATGCTGATTCAAGTGTTAAAAGAATTTTTCAACAACCGTGGGATGATGTTGTATTACTTCATATTAGGTCTGTTTGGTTATATTATTGAAATCGTTTCATTGCATTTAATTTTTATTTAAAAAATGTGATACATTTGTATAATAGTTTTCTAAATGCTTTAAATTTATAAAGATTTTATAAAGGGGTTTAAAAAAAACCTTCGTTACATCACACTTTGTTTTATCCCTCATTTGGTTATATCGCCCTTTTTTTTGTCTGCCAAAAAATTATGTGCATAAAACAATGTTACTTTGCATTTTAAATTATAGAAAAATAGCATTTGTCAGGAAAAGTGGAACAAATCTGACTTACCCCCCTCTTGGCGACTTTTTCCTGTTGGCGCCAAAAGATCATCGCCAAGACTTCAATGTACGACAAAAAACATCGTACAATGTTCTTAGCGGTGCTCTTTTGGCACCAACAGAAAAATTCAGATTGACATAAAAAATGTACAACACTATTATAGTCGAAAAGGAAATATCAAAAATCCTCAATTTCAACAACTGAAGAATAAAAACATTTTTCAGATAACAGTGATTTCTTACATGTATACAAAAGTCAGCACAGTAAAAAATCACACACAACATTGTACTGCAAAGTTACTGCAATTATACGCTTCAAAATTAACAAAACATTGTTGGTATTTTTATTTAATTAGTAATATTTACACAAGCAAATATTACTAAACAACAAAGATTCTGTACCTTATTTTACCTAAAATATCTATAATTCATAATAAAACAACGTACTACAACTGCATGAAATGTAGCGAATAAGCGCTGCATTAATACTACTGTGTAGATACATTTCCAGAAAAATAACACTATTTGTTTTTTAAAGCAGCAAAGATTCCTTATTTCTATAGTAGCATAGTAATTAAAAACTAGCCAACAACAAAATCAATAACTTTTCAGACATTTATCGCACTAAAAGATTTTGTCTAAGTAAAGTCAAAACAATTTTAAAAGTTCCTCAAATTTCGATATATGAATAGTAAAAACATCTCCTAAGTATGTCGCAAACAACCATCAATTAATTTTCTATCATGCTTCAAATTTGCTTATAAAATTTTCCATAAAATGACGTTTTATATTTTTCAAAAGTTCCAGAGGTGGCTTATTTTTAGTTAACGCTAAAAATTAACGTGTGGCGGCTGCATAGCCACAATAGCAAATGTTTTCAATATAATTTTACTTTGTCAGAATGGCAACAGCAAATTATTGTGGTGTAAATAAAAGAAGAATAAAACAGTTCGGTGTGTTGAAAGTTCGATAAAATGGTTGTTTTCAGTTTCTTTTCTATAATTTTAAGCACGCAATATAAATTTAACAGAAATAAGTAATGGCAATTAAATAGCAACGGTCTATAATTGGTGACTCGGACGTGATCCTGAGATGGAAGATAAGGAAAAAAAAAAAAAAAAACGAAATCAAAACTTCTGATGCCACGCCTAACGAATGTTCAGTGGCGAAGGTAAGCATTAAAATACCTCCTTTCTGGACCGATCGCCCGGATATTTGGTTTTACCAGATTGAAGCTAAATTTTCTATAAACAATATTGTTAGAGAAGAAACAAAATTTAATTATTTAGTATCACAACTGGAACCTCAATACGTTGAAAATATTTGGGACATAGTGCAAAGCGAAACCGAAACTAAATATTCAGATTCCAAGCAAAGATTGCTTAGTTTATTTAAAGACGGTGAAAATGTTCGCATTAAAAGATTGCTAACGGGAATCGAACTGGGTACTATGAAATCTAGTCAATTGTTGCAGAAAATTAAAACAGTTGCTACAACCGATTTTTCTGAAAATTTTATTAAAACCTTGTGGTTAGAAAAATTACCGGAATCTATAAAAAATATTGTAGTTGTTAGCGAAGAAAATTTAAGTAAATTAGCGGAAATGGCTGGCAAAATAAGTGATATGGCACCTAAAACCGAAATTTTTGCAGCGAATAGTAAAAAAATTGTAAGTGACAACATAACATTTAATGCTCAGGTTTTGGATAAAATTAAACATCTTGAAGAACAAATTTCTCAACTCAGCATTTCCCGACTATCAAGGTCAAGAGACCGTAATAGTGTGAATTATCGTTCGAATTCCCGAAGCCGATCTCATAAACGTTTTAATCCAAAGGAGAAGTACTGCTATTATCATTTTCGGTTTGGCAATAATTGTAAACCAGAAAAGTGTACTCCACCATGCTTATGGAATACAAATGGAGACCGAAATTCGGAAAACACCATTCTGCAGTAGATACGGCGACGAATCCTGCTGCAGATACATTTGACGGTCGTCGCAAATTTCGATTATTCGTAAAGGACCGAACAACAAATTTGCGTTTCCTAGTAGATAGTGGTGCTGATTGCTCAATTATTCCAGCCACAAATAAAAACAAAGAACCATACACTTACAAGTTGTTTGCTGCAAATGGTTCCGAAATATCGACGTATGGTACAAAACTTCTTGCTTTTGATTTAGGACTGCGCCGAGAATTTCATTTTCCATTCATCATTGCAAGAGTTACTACAGGTATTTTAGGGGCTGATTTTCTACACAAATTTAAATTACTAATTGATATCAATAAAAAAAGTTTAATTGATGGAGTTACACAACTCAGTGTTCAGGGTGACGTTTGCTCCATTGCTAAAGATTTTGATATTACAACCTTAAACAAATCTACAAAATTTTCTAACTTGCTTTCACAATATCCTGAATTAACTAAGCCTACTATTGTTACTACCACAATCAAACATGATGTTAAGCATTTTATACAAACAGCCGGTAAACCTGTTCATTCTAAAGCAGGGCAGCTTGATTTTCAACGTCTAGCAATAGCAAAGCGCGAGTTTCAATTTTTGCTCGAAAACGAAATTATTCGTCCGTCAAGCTCAGAATGGTCTAGTCCATTACACCTTGTTGGTAAAAAAGATGGATCAATTCGACCTTGTGGCGATTATCGACAACTTAATGCTCGAACTATTGCAGATAGATATCCAATTCCAAGAATAGACGATTTTCAACACATTTTAAAAAACACCAAAATATTTTCCAAAATTGATTTAATCAAAGCTTATTATCATATACCTATTAACGAAGACGATAAATGTAAAACAGCCATTATCACACCTTTTGGTCTATATCAGTTTAATGTGATGAGTTTCGGTTTAAAAAATGCTCCTGCCACATTCCAAAGGTTTATGCACCAAGGTATTTAGAGGTATTGATTTTGCTTTTCCTTATTTAGACGATATTCTTATTGCGTCAAATGACGAGGAGCAACATCAAGAACATCTTCGAATAATTTTCGACAAACTCAATACTTACGGCTTACGCATTAACATCTCAAAATCTGTCTTTGGTGTACAAGAAATTGATTTCCTGGGTTACTTAATTACATCAGAGGGTTCTCGACCTCTTCCAGACAAAGTCCAAGCAATTATTAATTATAAAAAACCTGAAACTCTGCATGATCTCCGAACCTTTTTCGGTATGATAAATTTCTATCGACGCTATTTGAAAGATGCTGCACAAAATCAAGCATTATTACACAAATATCTGAAAGGGGCTAAAAAGAAAGACAAACGAAAAATTCAATGGACAAAAGATGCTGAAGTTCAATTTGAAACATGCAAGAATGATTTAATTAATACAACTCTTTTATCTTTTCCAAATCCGGAACTACCACTTGCTTTATTCACTGATGCAAGTGATACTGCAATTGGTTCTGTATTACAACAATTTTCCAACAATAGTTATAAACCAATTGGATTTTATGCAAAGAAACTTAACCCCGCACAGCAAAATTATAGTACCTATAACCATGAACTCTTAAGTATCTATCTTTCGATTAAATATTTTAAACATTTGTTAGAGGGAAGAAAATTTACAGTATATACAGATCACAAACCCTTAACCTACGCATTTATGCAAAAGCCTGAAAAAGCTTCTCCACGCCAATGTAGACACCTCCAATATATTTCTGAATTCACTACCGCCATTAAACATGTTAAAGGTCAAAACAACATAGTAGCAGACACGCTGTCCAGAATCGAAGAAATTTCAATCATTAATTATGACGAAATTGCAGACGAACAAGCACGAGATGAAGAATTTACAGAATTACGCAATTCTACAAGCTTGAATTTTAAAGAATATCCACTTCCATCTGGTAAAATTTTATGGTGTGATACTTCGACCTCCCACATTAGGCCCTACATACCGGAAACCTATCGATTTCAAATATTTAATCAATTTCACGGGTTATCCCATCCTGGCATCAAATCCAGTGTAAAATTAATTTCTTCCAAATTCATTTGGCCGAATATTAATAAAAACATCAGACAGTGGGCAAAATCATGCATTCCGTGCCAAAAATCAAAGATATATCGTCATACGAAAGCTACTCTCGAACAATTCCCAGAACCATCAGAAAGATTTAGAGAAGTTCATATCGATTTAGTTGGCCCATTACCACCCTCCAATGGTATCATTTACTGCCTGACTTGCATAGACAGATACACAAATTGGATGGAGGTAATTCCGCTGGAAAACATCACAGCTGAAACCGTAGCCAAGGCATTCTACAGCAATTGGATAGCAAGATTTGGAATACCTTTACGTTTAATTACAGATCGTGGAAGACAATTTTTCTCTGAGGTATTTCAAACCATGTCACGAATCTGCGGCATTAAGCTTTCACATACAACAGCCTATCACCCGCAGTGTAATGGCAAAGTAGAAAGACTTCACAGGTCACTAAAATCAGCTTTAAAAGCGCATAATAACATGGCTTGGAGTGAAACATTACCAACAGTTCTGTTAGGTTTGGGTGGTTCGGTTAGGTATATGGTGAAAATATAAAACTTCCTGGTGAATTTTTTGATGAAAATATAATTCAAACACCTTCTGGAACTTTTGTCAATAAATTACAAAAGCATATGGAATTGATCAGACCAAGAAAAATTCAACATAAGTCTGTACCAAACATATTTGTACATTCCGATTTAAATTCAACTTCTCACATTTTTCTTCGTATTTATAGAGTTCGGAAGCAACTTGAACCTCCATATGAAGGTCCCTATCCAGTTCTCCATCGTTTTCCAAAGTATTTTACTATAAAGATGAAAAATAAGGAAATAAATGTTTCTATAGACAGGTTAAAGCCAGCCAACTTGCTCTCTGAACATCATGATAAGGCAAACCAACGCGAGCAACAGACAACCATGTCTCCGGAATGTGAAAACACGGTTCCAACACCAGTAGTCACCGAGCACAGTTCCACCATGCCAGCTGTGACTCAGTCCAGTTCAAAAATACCTCTTAGACAATCCAGAACTGGTCAAACTATCAAACTTCCAGTCAGATTTAGAGACTGATTTTTAAATTATTATAATTTTTTTTTTCTCCCCATTGATATGTTATTTTGTAAATATGTAATAATATACTTATTGTAATAATTTTTTTGCAGACCAGCATTATAGTAATTTTTCTACCTTTTTTAACATAACGTTCGTTACTGGTAGGGGAGTAATGTGGCGGCTGCATAGCCACAATAGCAAATGTTTTCAATATAATTTTACTTTGTCAGAATGGCAACAGCAAATTATTGTGGTGTAAATAAAAGAAGAATAAAACAGTTCGATGTGTTGAAAGTTCGATAAAATGGTTGTTTTCAGTTTCTTTTTTATAATTTTAAGCACGCAACATAAATTTAACAGCAATAAGTAATGACAATTAAATAGCAACGGCCTATAAACGCTTTTATAAATAAAAACACTATTAAAATATGCATTAAACAACACAAAAGTATTTTTCCATATGTTGCTAAAGAAATAAATAAGTAGCATAAAGTATGGGGTTTTGTTCAATTTGCAATATTGAAGTAAAAATGAACTTCATTATTTCATGTTATCAATTTTTGAACATATGACAAGAGGTTACTGTACTCAAAAGGAACTGTTTGGCTAAAGAAACAAACTTTTCGATTTTTATCAGCACATTCGGCGTGAATTGGTACAGATTTGATTTTCCAGAAAAAAAATTAAACCTGGTTCTATATTATTTTTCTAGCCTGTTTTCTTTACACAACTTTACCATAACTTTCTCATTTCATTATCAAATTCCATGATTTACCTCTCATTTTAAACTTATCCTGCAGGCTATTGACGAAAAATAGACCACTGCCTAAAAATAGTTTTTTGTGTTGAAAAACCCTTTTTTTCTGTTTTTATTACGCATTACTTCAGTGAATATGATTTCCAAGTTGCTATATTTATTATACAAACAATGATTTCTAATATTGATACAATCACTATAAATGTTACAAAGTAATTTAATTGGAAAATATTTATAACAAAGTTGTTAAATAGGTGATTTCGAAAATACTAATTAAAACAACTGACTTGGTTTTACATGAGATCTCACAACTTTTTGCAGTGGAAGCAAGAGGCATTCTTGTATATTTTGTTTTTGATGGGATCTAACAGGTTTTGGAGTTGATCCTATCCTTTTTTTTTTTTTTTTTTTTTTTGTATGTATCAGTATGTACGTTTTCATGAAAATGAAATGCATGATAACTTTTAAGGAATTTAGAATTTCTACAAAATATATTTCATGACTTATGTACAATAACAATGTGATTGTTTCTAGAAGTGTACATATCTTTTCTTTCTTAAAGGTGTATCCATGAAATCAGTAAAGGAAATTACGTGGAAGCATTCAAGCATCATTTTTCTTTAATACAGTATCCTTTAAAATTTTTGTGTTAAACTCTTCATCACTTTATTTTCAGTCTGTTCATTTGACCACAAATGAACTTAAATTTTATTTAGCAGAGGTAAATTCATATATTCATATTAATAAAAGCACATTATTAAAAAGTAGAATTTATTGTTAGAGAGCTAATAATACAAGGTGTACGAAACAAACGTACCCAATTTGAACAGTAGATTTTAAACAAAAGTTTAAGTGCTACAAAGGTGATGTTGTCAAAATTTGGCAGCTGATTTTATAAAGTTTACCTGAAAAATTGTCTCATCTCACGCAGGGACGGACTGGGATGAAAATTCAGCCCTGGCGTATTTTTTCAGAGGCAGCCCCGGTGGTGGGGGGGGGGGGGGGTTCTGCCAGTGAACTAAAATTATGAACTTCTCCAAATTATTATACCCAAACAATTTTGAAATTTATTTACTGAAACCACACTGAGGGCAGTAGCAGAATGCAATTTAATACAAGTTTAATCTCGAGTGCATTTATTACTCAGATCAAATTTTGTAGTTTTAAAAATGTATTTTAAAACAAATCTTCGAAAATGTTGGGGGGGAAATGAAATTCGAGGAAGGGTACTCCACCTTCCGTTTTCCGAATCGAAATTTGTAAAGGGCATCTGTTATATATCAATTAATCGTATAGAAAAGGGGGTCCAGGCGGTCCTCCACCGGAAATTTTTTTTAAGTTGTAGTTCAAAAAATGCAGTTTTAGACAATCTTTGGTAAAATTCAGGAGATGAGGATTCGAGGAAAATTTTCGAATTAATCTTCTTAAAAATGCAATTTAGACAATCTTTGGTAATCTAAACGAGGTTCCAGGGAGAGACCTTTTTCGAAATTGAAATCTTAAAAACAAAAATCTAATCATCTCCAATTATGATAGGGAGAATGGGATCGGAAATACTCTCTTGAAAATTCGTTTTCGAAATTTTAGCTCCAAGCAAGCAGTTTTAGAAGACCCTTGATGATATAGGAGCAAAGAGATGTGGGGGATAAAACCGAAAAATATTTTGAAATTTAAAAATAAATGGAAAAAAACCGCAATTGTATTGTAGGTTATCTTTTGGTACGTTTAAAGGATCGGCAATTTTTCAGATTGATAGCTCCAAAAATTTAATCTTAGTATTCAGTGTAAAATTTTAAACCCTGCTGACTGTATTTTAACTTCTTATCTATTGAAAGCATATTCCAGAGGCGGACGTTTTTGTCCCCATTTTGAAGGGATTTTTATAATAATATTTTTATTAAAAAAATTAAAAATGCAAATATGTTGTCAAGTGTTTACCCCAAGAAGGGCGTCTGAACGATGAAGAACTGTCTTCCCTGACGAACGTCTTGTATTACATTCATTACACTCGGGGCTAGCAGTGGCAAGAGATGGCACAAGACTTCGTATCCTTTTTGCTAACTAGGCACAAAAGAGAACCACGCACATGATGGCTACGAACCCTTCTAATAATAAGCATCTGACAGACAATTGACCCAAACTGTTGGTCATTCAGAAGTACATCTACAGTAGATTGTTGATATACTCGCGTTAAAGTTTATCAGCTTGTTTTTTGCTTTGGCGGCCCTTTCTTCAAACATTAGAAATAGATGGCCCGCTCCCTTTCTGCAGTCGAACTCTAGAAATTTTGCTCCTGCCGTCTCGGCGGCCTTGTATTTGTTAGTTTTACGGAAATTACTTCTTTTTTTTATTAAAAAAAAGTCTGGTTTATATGGGCAGGCCCTTTTTGGCCCAGGAAAGGACCGGCCCTTCTGGCATTTTCCCAAATTCCCACATAGCCAGTCCGGTGCTGATCTCACGTGCCTGCGCTTTTTATGAGGGGACAAAAGGAAAAATGGTGTCCATAGAAGACACAAGATGTTCTCTGGTATACAGTGCAGAACTCAAATTGGAATGACAGTCCAACGAATGTTTCAAACAGTTTATAAAAGAAATAGACCTCAAAAAAAGAGCATTTCGAAATATTCTTTGCACTGTTATTACAAATTTGTGTTCTGCATTGCATACCAGAGAATTGATATTGTAAAAACAAGATTCATCTGAGTTCTCATACCTAATGTAATGTAATGTAATAGAATCATCTGTATTCAAATTAGATTGATACCTCAACTTTTTCTAGCTTAGAATTGTTGCAGTTTTTGGTTAGAATCGCTCAATACCCAATCATATACAAATTAGCTATTGGACATAAATAGTGAACGATCAAATCATACTCTCTCTTTCATCACTAGTCCACCTGTACTGAGTTAGGTACTGTTAGAATTGCAGGATAATTGAACTTCGCCTATGCTCTATGGCCAAGGTTTTCTCTTAGTTTATTGTTTGTTATTATGTTTGTTTTATTTCTTGAAAACCAATAAATAATTGGTAACTTTTTAAACAACCTTGTTGTTACTTTAGCTTAGTTTCCGTCTTGGAAGCATGGCTAAACTTGCACCCATGCCAATTACTTCTCCACTCTAATGAAGCACCATTACAGGAATTAGATGAAAGATATACTATTTTAATACATTTTAGAGCAAAAAAATGCAAACAAACAGTATATTTTTCTCAGCGTCTTTGACTGGAGCTTTAAATATAGTTAAGTTAGAGTTTTGAAGATTTTAGGCCTCCGGCAACAACTAATTAATTTGAAACAATGTGAAATTATTGAGTCAGAAACTAATTGCTGAACAGCAGTACCTCTAATTTCAAGTTCTGATTACAGGATGGAATTTTGCTTCAAGCTTCATGGCCATTTTTATAAAGGGTTTAAACAATCCTTCAAATTACACTGTTATATTAGGCATAAATGTTATCTTAACCGAGAAAAGATGAAGTCTGTGTTTTTATTATTTGACCCTCCTGAGACATCTAAATCTAGCTATAACTTGGTTTACACTGCAGTTGTGAACTTATTGACCTTAAACTCAGGTGTGCCAATGCTCATTCCTCCCAACGGAATGACGCACCTTTTCAAATACTGGGGAGCACCCCCTCATAGGAAAGCAAAAACCTTCCCAAATTAACCCCATTTCAATGATGCAGTCTGCTCTATTCACCCTTCTCTGTCCCCTCTTGGGTGCTCCTGCCTAGCTTTTAATATCGCCCTCTCTGCTTCAGTCTCATTCTTGGAGTCTACAGCTTTACCAAGCTATGTTTCATACTTACAGTAGTAAATTCTATATAGATTGAAAGTGGTCAGGTGGCGATGATTTCAAAAAATGGACACAGTTGATGTTGGTCCAAATCTCTGTGTGACGTGTTTTGGTAGTTAAGTAAAATTTTATAACATTTTATGAAGTGAAGTAGTTTCTTTATGCTTTTTTTAATTATAATGTAATGTTTTTTCCACAACTGAATTTTCCTTAACATTGTGTAGGACATTCACAAAGATCTTACAAAGCCAGAAAGATGAAAATTGGGCTTTGCCAATAATGTATACTTTATGTTTAGACTTGAGGAAAATAGCCACTAAAGTAAGATTATATAAGCGTTCACTTTTTCTCTTTCTTTTTTCTTTCTTTCTTTCTCTTTTTTTTTTTTTTTTGACTGTCATATCTATAGTTATTTATTGTATCAAGTGAGTGCCATTTTACTCTTTGATTTTTCATTCTGTTGTTGTTGCTAATTCTTTAATATCTGATGAAGACCAAAAGGTTCTTGATTATAAAAAAGCCTAGTTCGAGAAGAGGATCTAAATACCAGGGGTGCAGAAAATGTTTTTCCCTCCAACATTTCCCCCAATCTGTACGAAAATTTCCCCAAAATTTAACAATATATGGATAAGCTTAGATAAAAATTAATTTTGCATTACAACAGACATACAACAGTAAAACATAAGTCAAAAGTGTTGCACCGAGTACTCCCCAGATATTTAATCAGCAAATACTCATATGTGAGGAGAAAGAGTCCAGAAAATTAAGAACTGTTTGAGAATTGATTGAATATAAACTTACAGTATGCAATATTTTATTACATTGAGTATACATGTAGAAACATTACTACTGTTTGATTCATTAAATATGACTACATAAGCACCCCAGTAACGATTCGTGTTCACAAGTAGCGACTGGCTTCTAACGGGAGAGCGGAAAATGAATTGATAATCGTTGTGAAAAGAAAAAAATAATTATAATTTAGGATTATGCTTTCCAATTGTTTTATTTTTCAGAAAACATTTTAAATCTTGCGGAATACTTTGTATTGAACCAGCAAAATTTCCCCAAACGACCAAAATTTCCCCCAATCTAGGATCGCTGGATCAGACATATTCTGCACCCGTGCTAAATACTGATCTTACCTAGACAGTCCCATACAGCTAGGAGAATGATTTGCAAATACCTGATTACTTTGGCAGTTGGGACAAATAGCATAATTCTTACTGTCACTATATGTTAAGCATTTGATATATTTGTTAAGATAAGGTAGAGAGAGAGAGATTAGAGATAAGGTAGAGCCTGGTCTAATTCTTATGCACCAGGGATGGAGTAAGGGGTGTCAACCACATTGTTTTATTTTTAGACTTGATTAAAGGTTTTTCATGGATAAGTACAATGTGTAGAAAAAGGAGTAATGTCACGTGAGAGGGGGGGGAAGCAATGTCATTGCATTCCTTCTCAGCTATTAGTTAGCTTATCTGCTAGCTCAGTTTCATTGATGTGCACACAAAGGAAGAGATCCACTGTGCATTTCATGGGACTGGAAGATTTGCTCCAGTTTGTGACAAATAGTAAAACTTGATTTGTCTCTTGTAAGTCGCTGGTTATTTAGAGGTGGAGAACTACAACTGTCAGACGAGTCATCCATAAATCCCTAAACTCTCTTTCTGTTAGGATTATCGGTTCATGAATTCACTTCTTTATACACAACAAAAATGTTGCTTTTGTTCCCAAAGATTTCTTTGTGGGGTCTCAATATAGATTTCTCTAGCTGCTTGGTCAGCAATTCTGTTACCATCAGTGAAGATCTTGGTAGGATCTTTAAAAACTAATCAATATTTAAAACCAACAGCCATTTACTGCTCTTAAAACCAACTCTCTTAAATGCTTAGCTACAAAATGTAGTATCTCATTGACAGGAGAAATGATGTTAAAACCCTTAAAAGGATTCAAGCAGCATTTCAGGGAATTTTTTGTTCTATACTTAGTTTAGATTTTTTTTTTTTTTTTTTGCGTCAGTTTTTTAAAAGTTTTATGAAGCTTTTATGCTTAGGATATTTATTTTTTGAAATTTCTATTAACATTATCAAACACTTGTTCAATTAAATATTTTAACTTGGATACTTTGAAATAGTTGTCCATTTTTTAGGCTGATTATCAATTAGACAAAAAAGAAAAACCTCATGAAATGCTTGAAAAGGGAGCTGATCTTCTGATGGGATTCTTCAGAATATGTGTTGGTGACAAGTTAGTAATTTTTATTTATAAGTTTTTGTTAATCATTATTGTTGCACAACTACATCATGAATTAGAAATTAGGTAGAGAGTTTGACTCTGTGCCACAAAGTATCTGAATTGGAGAATTTGTCTTTCATTCAAAAAGTGTTTGTTATTCATAAAAACTAAATTATTTTGAATAGTTGTGTTACAAATTAGTTTTTTAAATTATATAGTTTTTTAAACTAAAACCATTTTTCATCCATATATGTGTTTATGTGTGTGTGGGCATAGAAAATAAAAGCATAAAATTATTTTCACAAGGAACAGCCAAGGCTATGTACTTCAAAATTTTACCTCAAAATGTTATTCATCAGGGAATTATCAGTTTTGTGTGAATAATTTTTACTTAAATAAAGTTTGCATACTCATTTGTCAAATTGCTTTGTTCATGTTTTAATCTATTTTTACTGATGTTTGTTTTTTTAGCCGATCTTTGCAAGAAGATACAAAACGGTGGGGTATTTTGAATTTAACAAACCAACTGTTCAAAATATACTTCAAGGTTATTATATTTTAATATTTTCTAATACTTGAACTAGTATTTCTTCAGCTGTCTTTTATAAATTGTGTGTAATGTTATTGTAAGATACCATGATAATCTATGCTTATCTATTAATTTTCCAGTATTTTATGTAATAACAATTTGTTCCAACATGCTTTTTGTCATAATTATGCTTATAAAATGGATACTTCCCCCCTTCCCCCAATATCGAATAGAGTTCAAGGGAAGATTTGCTTTAATGCCATAATTGTCTTGAAAAGATCAAATGTTTTTCTAAAATCTGTTTGAGTTCTTAAAAACATTTGATTTTTTCTTACTTTTTAAATGTTTCTATATGGCAATATGATGTATATGAAAGCTTAAGTAATGTTATCCTTGCTTCAAACTTTTGACTCCATATTTCTTGCGATTATGATTTTCTATTACTTATTTCTTTGATCTTATTGAATGGATGAGCTTTGGAGGAAAAATTAAAACCTATGTTGTAAACATGAATCTACCACGTTATTTGTTTTCTGCTAAAAATATTTTTAAAAAATTCTTTGTGGCTGAAATAGTTAGGAATAAATGTTTAGGTTTTCAATTTCAGTGAGATGGAACATAAGTCATTTTTTAAAGCTTGCAGAAAGAAATTTTTCATGTGCAAAAGATTTTTTTGATAATTCTTTTTATTTATAATCTTAAAATACTTCAACCCCCCCCCTCCATCCCCCTGCTCACTTGACAATGTTTTGCTTTTAAAAATAAATGCTTTTGTGTACCTTGAGTTGGGAGTAGAAGAAAGAATAGGACATTATAAAAGGCAGCAAAAAATTATTTCAGACATAGAAAAAGTAACTAATTAAGTAAATTAAAGCAAGAATTGCTGAATGATATTTAATTAATCATATATTTTTAATTGTGATTTAAAAGAGGTAGTTTGTCAAGGTTAGCTTGTCAAAATGAAAAATTAGTGCTATTTTTTATTCTGTCATGATGTCAGTTTATTTTAATTCATTGGTAAATTGCCGTGGCATCAAATTCATCAATAAATACCCAATTTTGTAGAGTAACTGTTCTAAAAGTGATGTTATTGTTTGAGTATAAACATTTAGTGTTTCTTGTTAACTTAATCTTTACTTCAGCTGTTGACTGAGTTTCATAAGAAACATTACCTATACTACAAATAACTATCACCATTAATAAGAATGCATGTATGTTAAAAATGAAAAATATTTGTAAGTAATAAAATCTTTTCTTTCTTTCTTTTTTTAATAATTTTTAGGTAAATAAGCTTCATCTTCTAAAGCCTTTGATTCGAGTAATTGAAAGCTCTAATTTGAAAGACCAGTATCCAATTGCTCAAAGGGTGGCTTATAAGTAATTGTTTTAATTTTTATTCAGCTATTGCTGTTTTTAAAAGCATGTTTTGTATTATTTTAACTTTCCCACTGTTTTAATAACTTCCGACTAGAAAAGGCTAGTAACTTCTTTTGAAACAAATCAAAATCACAAATGACATCATAAATAATTTTTGTTATGAATTATCACAGCAATTATGTAGATCTTGATATTATTATATTTGTTTGTTTCAGAATGTTCTTATTATCACATTTTTGTTTATTTTATTGATGGCAACATTTTATAGTGGTTTTCTAATTGTTGTTGTCTCAGTAAGATGAAAAATATATAAGTATATTTATTAGTGCATTTGAATGTAAAGGGAATCGTTATTGACTGATAGTTTGCATAATATTTTATGTGCTTGTATTGCTGTTAAAAAAGTACTTATTTTGTGCAGGAAGTAAATTGATTTTCCCTAAATTAATCATTTAAAAAATGTTTTATGATTTCTATTTTTCTTCGCTTTTAGTTTTGTTAATTTGTGCTTGGTGCAAAATGTTTATACCGTAATAATTTACAATTTGTTCTATTTAATTATCATCATATTTTTAATTTCAGATATTTTGTAGGGCAGCAACAAATGTTTCAAAGTAAATTTAAAATAGGTAAGTGCTATTTAGAAACTTTCCGAAGCATTTAAACTGATTATGATTTTAGGAATTTATGCATGGATAACATAAGTATTTTTTACATGAAGTTCAATTTAATAATTTGCTTCATTACATTTATTTTTTAAAGAAATATTTATCATTTTGATGCATAACTTGGAATATGTAAAAAAGCAAAACACATGTGTTGCGGTGGTATTGAAAAAGATAAAAGGAATGAATGAAAACATTTAAACATTATGCGTTGTGTAAAAACATGTTAAGGGTGATGCATGAATAAAACCAATAATGATGAAACAAAGTTTTTGACTTACCGTACTTGTTTATTCACATCTCACACAAAATTAATTATATGAAGAAACAGAATTATTACAGATGATCTCCAGTATGATGCAGTTGGCAATTCAGTTCGATAGTTCATAATTGATAATTTTAGAGTTCCTCGTGGCCTAGATTAGGCCTATCGGATATCAATCACTGGAGTCCTAATTTTTGAATCCCGATACATCCAGGATTTATTCTGTAGCACAAACAATAATATAGTCTTGAGTAAATAGTAGATCACCCTTTTCGGTGTAGTTGAAATTATTTTTATATTCTATCGCCGGAATTTTTTCTTACGCCTCTTCCAAACACATCTTAACTTTCCGAGGGGGGAGAAAAAGCACACCGCACCCACACCTTCCATCTTAGCAACTCCGCAAAAACGGGGGAGAAAAAGAAGATGACTTGCAATATTCTTTCTGGAGAGAGACCGTCCTGGATTCCCATTGGCTCTTTTCCCCAGACAAGAGCCAGTCTCGAACTCAGATGGTGGTTGACAAGCCATACACATGAAAACAGCGTCTCACCTCTTCAATCCTCCGGCAGCAAAGGAAGAAGTGAAGATACACAGCCTAGAGGAATGACTGCTGCTGAAGTGAAGACATCTGCGATGTTTGTTTACATGGGGAAGGTGCACTGCAAGGGTTTGTTGCCGTGTGTTGGCGTAGGATTAATGAGGAATGTGAAAGTCTTTCTTTCACATCTCTACCCCCCGGCAGAGAAAAAGTGGCGTGTAACGTATGCATATATGTGTGATGAAATCAATTTTCAAATGGACCAAAAACATTCATTATCATAACATAATTTAAAAAATTGGTAAGTCAAAATCAAAACATTATTGAAACACAATCTGAAAATTTGGTAAGTCAAAATCAAAACATCATTGGTTCACCCCAGCCTTTTCGAGAATCACTTCAGATCCAAAGAAGAATGATCAACCAAAAAAAGATTTTTTTTTTTACCAAATGTGAATCATTAATTTATAAATTTCAAAGAAAAAGTGCTTTTACTCTCTCATTATAGCAATGAACATGTTTTTTCCTTTTTGCATTACTACAGTATGTACACATGATAGATAAAATTGAAGCAATTGTCTAAAATAACTCTTAGCAGTACCAGCCTAACTAAAAATTACAATTCTGAGGTCGCGAGTCTCAGAAATAAAGACATTCAACTTATTATTTCACCACATGTAATACACAATTGAGCAAAACAACAGCAAGAATTTCAAACTTCATTACAATACATATTTCAATTTTATTCAAACTCTTTTCTTCTCTCTCTTTTTTTTTTTTTTTTTTTTTGAATTAATTAGCACTAAAAATTTTACTAAAATGCAGTTTAATTGGCTTCTCGGTTGAATCATTAACATTTTGAACCAGATAGTTGTTATTTCTAAATTTTTTGGTTATGAAATAAGGACCTTTATACTTTGGCATAAAAACATATGGCTTGTGAAAATTTTTTATGAAGACCCTATCGCCATCCTTAAATTCAGTGACTTTTCTGCCTTTGAGTTGACTTTTGTGCTGATCAAAAAACTTTGCTTCATTTTCAACAACTAAGGCTTTATTTTCCTTAGAGGATTCATTAATTTGTTTGATATATTTGTCGTATTGAGGGCCTACAATCGGATCAGAAAAAATATTCATAGGAGTATTAATTTCCCTACCGAAAAATAGTTGGGCAGGAGAAAAATTGGTAACGCTATGAACACTGGCATTGTAGTGCAGTTTAAACAATAGAAGTTTCTGAGACCATTCGAAGGTATTTTCTGAAATAGATGCTATTGACTCCTTTAAAATTCGGTGGCACCTTTCCACCAAGCCGTTCGTCGAAGGTAAATAAATGGATGATTTCCTATGATCTATATTTAAACTCTTGAAAAATGACTCGATTTCGTCCGAAATGAAGTTCTTAGCATTGTCGGAAAGAATTACTTTGGGAATACCATAGCTTGAAAAATAATCATTCAGACACCTAATAATTACAGATGATGTTATACTGCTTAGGGCATAAGTTTCCAAAAATCTTGAATACTGATCTAGAATTGTTAAAATAAAAAATTTCCCATCTGTGGAACGACACAATTTCCCCACACAATCTATTGAAAGACTCTGTCCACTAACCAATCCAGATTTTGAAATGAATTCAGGTTTTGATTTATTTGGTTTGGGCTTGTTAGCTAAACAACTCTCACAAGACTTACAGAATGCTTTGACTTTAGAAAACATGGAGGGAAAGTAGTACAACTTTTTCAGAAAATTGGAGATTTTTTGAGTGCCAAAATGCGGTATATGAGCATTTTCAATACAAGGAATAACTAACTTTGATGGGATGTAAATTCTTTTGACAGTTTGTGTTTTACCTCTTCTCTTAACCTTAATGCATTTTTGTAAGATGTTATCCTCATTTACACAAAATTCTTTAGAAAAATTCCCCTCATTGTTTTTAAGCTTGCCTATGATGTCTAGAACATCTTTATCCTGTTGTTGTTCCTGAAAAATTATTTGATTGGAAAGATTATGTTTAGGCTGAAAAAGGTTTAAGTTGTTTGTAGTTAATTCCTCATCATACACTCTACTCAAATAATCAGAAGGATTTAATGAACCTTCAATGTGTTCAATGTTGTATGTGAAATCCTGTAGAAAAAGCATCCACCTACACACTATGTCAGGCTGTTTGTCTAGTTGAATAAAATTGGTCAAGGTTTTAGCATCCGTAAGAATGGTGAACGGAATACCTAGCAATTGTTCTCTGAAGTGTTTAACAGATGCAAAAATGGCATAAAGCTCCCTTCGGATTGAGGGATACCTCGACTCAGCAGGAGACAACTGTTTTGAATAGAATTCTATTGGGAGAAAAACATCATTAACTCTTTGCATCAGGATTGCAGACAAGGCCTCCCGACTAGCATCAGTCACTAAAAAAATAGGAGCATTTGGCGTAAAAGATTTAAGTGTGGGTTTCTTAAGGATGATGTCCTGAATCTGATCAAAAGCGTCTTGACACTCATGAGACCAGAAGAAAGGAACATTTTTCTTAGTTAAATTTACAATGGGTGAAACAATTTCTGCATATTTATGAATTAAGTGTCTAAAATAGTTGGTCATGCCCAAGAAGGTTTGAACTTGTTTCACATTCTTGGGAATAGGAAATTTTGTCACTTTGTTGATATTGTTTTCAGATGGAGAGAACCCATTACTATTAACAGTATATCCTAGGTAATTTATGCTTGGTTTACATAGTTGCAATTTCTTAGGATCCAGGGTGAGATTGAAAAGTTTAAGTCTGTCGAAAACAGTTTGCAAAATCTCCATTTGCTCTTGGATAGACTGGGACGCAATTATGATGTCATCCAGAAAGAATTGTAAATTGGGACCTTTTAAGTGGCCTAGGGCTTTAGAAATCAGCATGTGAAAATATGAAGTACTTAGTCGACTACCAAAAGGCAAACGAGTAGGTTGAAAATTTCCTAACTCTGAACAAAAAGCCAACTTTTCCCTGTCCTGTGGTCTTAATTTGATTTGAAAAAAGGCTGCCTTTAAATCCAATACACAGTAAAGCTTCTTTCCAGCAATGTTTTGAATAATGTCATTAATTTTTGGCAAACAAATCTTGTAAGGTTCAGTGATAGCATTAAGAAGTCTGTAGTCGACAACCATGCGGAATTTTAAATTTTGTTCTGGCTCATTAGTGTTTGGAGTTTTACGAACAAAAATAATTGGAAAACAATAGTTGGATTTGGTCTCTTTAATTATACCTGCCTCCAATAACTGCTTAATCTCTTGTTGGGCAAAAGCATGAGCAATTCTAGGAATGGGGTAGGGTTTCGATTGTAAAGGAAATTCATGTAAGGTTTTGAATTCAGGAATTACAGCATCTGTGCAACCTAAGGTCTTATAGGATTTGGAAAAAACAGGATAATTGTCCATGAGTAGTTTCTGCATTTTAACTCTGTCACATTCATTTAAGTGATTTAAATCAAAATCATGGATAGAGAGTTCATCTTTTCTTAAGTTCAAAATTTCCTGCATATTTAAATGATTAATTTGTAAAACTTCGGTTTGATTGGTTGACTGTATTATGTCATTCTCAAAAAATTCCTGCACAGAACCTAAATTCTGACTCTTTTGAATAACAAGATCATTGTTTGAAGTGTTTTCAATAATGATGGAAAAACTTTTTGAATCCTTCGCATAATGAATAGAGTCCAGCATACTGCATGATTTTTTTATATTGCCAGGAGAAAAAATTAATAATTTAGAGTTTTTGAGCTCCTTAGGGGTGCTAAGGCTGATAATCTCAAATGAGTTAGATTTAATTCTGAGATTAGAGGGAGATTTAATTTTGATTATGTTTTCAGATTTGTTACAATTTTGGGATTTGGAACAGGATTCAACAGTGGTTTCATCAGAATTGACCACATTCATAGTTTGATTGGAGTTTGATGTCATAAAATGCAATGTGGTTTTGTCCGAAATGATTCTCTTATTTACAGAATCCAAAATAATTTTGTTCCGGTGAAAAAAATCATACCCAAGAATTATGCTGTAGTTGGAGTTCCAATTAAAATTGGTAACAAAAAATAAACCAGAGAACCATTTGTCTTGGATTTTGAATTTAAGGTCTATGGCTGATGAGTAGGGAACATAGTCGTTATTAATTGTTTTGATTCGAACAGATCTGGACACATAATGGATTTTAGTAGTCTGTTTCATTTTTGTTAGAGCTTCTTGCTGAATGAGTGATAAATTTGCACCACTATCTAAAAGTGCTTCATAATGGTTTGAAGCCACAGTAATTTGAATAATGGGTAAAGAATTGTCTGAATTAGTACAGGACATTACGACCTTAACATTAGACTCGTACTGAACATTCGCAAAATTTTTAATGTTGTTGCTGTTCTGTGGTGAGCTGTCAAGCTGCCCCCTATCAATATTCTCTAGTTTGGAAACATTTGAGTTGAGATTCGAATTCATTTTTTGTGCATCAAAATTGACATAATCAGAATTAGCCCATCTACTAGTACTGCCAAATTTTAGGTCAGTGGTAGCATTTGTTTGGTTTTTGCCCACTGCCTGCTTTTTGTCATATTCTGAGTGGGACATAGTTTGATTAGTATGTACATTTGATGAAAAAGGTAAGGTAGAAGGCCCTATTCGAAAATTATCTTCATTGTGGGTTTCCGCGTCTTTACAAAGGCCATTACTGTTGTCCCGAAAACCCATGTCTAGTTTAAAGAATGTTTATTTTGGTTTCTGTCATATGGGGTATTGAACCTACCTCTATTTCTGGAAAAATTTCCCCTGTATCCAGAGCGACTCCTGCGAAAATTAAATTGCCCCCTACGAGAACTAGCATAACCACCGCGAGAATTAAATTGGTCCCCCCTTGAGTAAAATTGACCCCCGTTAGAACTAAAATGCCCCCCACGAGAATTACCAGGAAAAAACCAGCACTGAGTTGTCAAGTGCCCCTTATGGCAAATGTGACATTGAACAGTGGGATTATGAACGGAAGTTGATGGAAGTGCCTGATTAAAATTTTGAGCATAGCCTGAATTCAGAGAATTGATTTCATGCTGAAAGACTGGCGCAGCAGGATTTAAAGTGCAGGACTGTTTCAAGTTAGCAATTGATTCAGAAAGTTTCTGAATCTTGTCATTAGTAACTGCTTGGCTCTGCAATAACACATTGATTTCAACTTGTGAAGGCTGAATTGGAAAGTTATCATTGTTGCTTAAAGCCCTTTCTACATTTTTTGCTATTCGTACAGCACTTTCAAATGTTTTGGGACCTTGTTTTTCAACCTCTATCTTGAAGTCAGGTCTTAGAGCCTGCAAAAATTTTGACAATTTAGTTTTCCCCATTAAGTCCAAAATATCTAACGTGGAGTTATTATTGGGGTTTAGGTATGCATCCGCAGAATTTGAACCATATCAGCTAACTCCTGGACAGATTGATTGGGCTTATGAGAAATATCCCAGAAGGATTTTTGTAGAGATTCAAAGTTAGTTTGTTTTGAGAATTTTTTCCTCAGTTCCTCACACAACTCTGAAAAGGTGGCAACCGAATTCTTTTCAAGAAATTTTGATGCAAATTCATAGGCTTTATCTCGTAATTGTAATTTTAGAACAATAATTCTTTTATCTGCAGACCATTTCTCTAGTTTAGCTATATCCTCCATACTACTAATAAATGTATTCACATTTTCATCATTTTTACCTGTGAAGGTAGGTAGCAGGGAAATTAAAGAATTAGCCATGATCAGAGTTCTGTGAAAATCGAAGGAAAAGGCAATTAAAAAAATTGCTTAAAATCAAAATGCAATTGAAAAATTATCATCCATTAAAAAACAGCTTAAGAAAATACACAATGACTTCATTTTGATGTTAAAAAGTGTGCATAATACCAAAAAGCAATGATGTCAATATACACGAAACGCAAGCAAAAAATCAATTAAATCATCCATCATTAAACAAATTCCCATTTGCAAAGAATGCCCTTTTTCAAAAGAGTCAAAGCATGTAAAAATATCAATTCATGTAAAATACACAACATAAAAGAGAAAAACAAATTTAACTTCATGAAAAATGACCCTAATTCATAACATATACCTTGTGATTAGGAAATTCAGCAAAATTAATTAAAAATATGATATTTTAACACAATGAGAAAACATTTTAACACAATTAATATCATTCCCTCCTATGGATCTGAAGTGAGAATCAAAATCATTTGCATGTTTCCGCAATGCATCACCAAGGAAAAAGTAATATTAATAACCCAGCACGAACCTTTTCAAAAATTTTAAAAACATAGCTTTTTGTCACGGCACCATTTCAATGTTGCGGTGGTATTGAAAAAGATAAAAGGAATGAATGAAAACATTTAAACATTATGCGTTGTGTAAAAACATGTTAAGGGTGATGCATGAATAAAACCAATAATGATGAAACAAAGTTTTTGACTTACCGTACTTGTTTATTCACATCTCACACAAAATTAATTATATGAAGAAACAGAATTATTACAGATGATCTCCAGTATGATGCAGTTGGCAATTCAGTTCGATAGTTCATAATTGATAATTTTAGAGTTCCTCGTGGCCTAGATTAGGCCTATCGGATATCAATCACTGGAGTCCTAATTTTTGAATCCCGATACATCCAGGATTTATTCTGTAGCACAAACAATAATATAGTCTTGAGTAAATAGTTGATCACCCTTTTCGGTGTAGTTGAAATTATTTTTATATTCTATCGCCGGAATTTTTTCTTACGCCTCTTCCAAACACATCTTAACTTTTCGAGGGGGGAGAGCGCGCACACAACACCAACACCTTCCATCTTAGCAACTCCGCAAAAACGGGGGAGAAAAAGAAGATGACTTGCAATATTCTTTCTGGAGAGAGACCGTCCTGGATTCCCATTGGCTCTTTTCCCCAGACAAGAGCCAGTCTCGAACTCAGATGGTGGTTGACAAGCCATACACATGAAAACAGCGTCTCACCTCTTCAATCCTCCGGCAGCAAAGGAAGAAGTGAAGATACACAGCCTAGAGGAATGACTGCTGCCGAAGTGAAGACATCTGCGATGTTTGTTTACATGGGGAAGGTGCACTGCAAGGGTTTGTTGCCGTGTGTTGGCGTAGGATTAATGAGGAATGTGAAAGTCTTTCTTTCACAACATGCATTTAAACCTAGGGTTTGTATCAAACATTATTTATAATTTCTGACTTGGCTATTTTCCAAGTGATTCCAGAAAGTTGATTAATTTCCCAAACACAACTTTCCATGGCAGGTTGTAAAGGATGGTGTTGGATCTAACAATCGGTTCCCGTCTTTTACCAGCAACAGGTGTCCTGGTCGATTTCAGGCTCCTTAAAATGAGCCGTTCAACATGCATAAAGAAAATTCATTTCTACTGCAATTGCCCACAACTGCTTGCGCGTATTTAGAAAATTTTGAGTCAATCTAGTCTTTTTTTTTTGTCAACCATAAATGAGTTTGTCTGGGCTACAGTCCAAGATTCTTCTGCATTTCCATTTATACAAGTCATTGGGGATATTTTTATCAACCTCTCACTCACCACTCAATTTGGTGTGATACTTCGAGCACTAAAAATGTTTAAGTAGGTTTAAGCAATAGCGCTTCACAAGTTAATTCCTAAGCCCTTTTACATGTAAATCTTTGGAAGTGAATGACACCTTTTAAACTCATTTATATCTTTAACATTTATATATGCACAATGTACCTGGTTGCCAACAAGAGGGGCAGAGTTTTGTGTGTAAGACATTGCATTGTTCTTTTATTATTATTATTATTTGTTTATATATTATACAACTTTTTTTTTCTGAAAAAAATATTTTCTTTTTCAGCTGATGAAAATTTATCATTTGCTTTCTTACACTGTCACAAAGAGTCAAAAAGAAACAAACGGCTGATTTTAATTTTTCTTATCACTGTAAAAATGGTTTTGGTAAGTGCTTTTCAGAAAATTTAGTAATTAAGATTATGATTACATATATCTATAAGTAACATTTTGTTTTTAGGAAAACTTTTGCAAATGATGATTGCTGAATATCATTTATCAGTATTGAACAGTAAGGGTGGAGCGAAAAAAACGAATTTTTGATTTTCGCAAACGGGTACTTTTCATTTACTGTGAATGAGGTTAAGTAACAAATCTGTAAAATATTTCTTTTTTATGACGTCATTTTTAGTCTGCGCATTTGACTTAAAGTTGTTGGGTCTAAAGACCTTTGTTGTTGTTCCCAGACTCGCAGGGCTATGTGTTATTAAAATTATAAGTACAATTTAAAAGTAAAATTAAAGCACGAACCTCATCTCCCCACGTTTAATCGATCACGCTGGCGCAGCACACTTCAAACCAATCGCGGCCATCTTCCAAATCAAAACATAAGAGTTGAGTTGTTGGTGTTCGGCTGCTGCATAGTTTTTCGAAATTCGGTCTGGTGTTTAGTGGAGGAAAAACCAAAGTGGCTCATATGCTAATGAGCAGGGCAGCACGGAAATCAAATGTGACGTCTGCTGACGCACCTACCACTATAAATAGCGGGCACTACCGATGCTCTCCCTCTTCTCTTCGCTTTTCACCTAGTCAGCCTTGAGCTTGTGGTGCTCTCGCTGGTAGCTGCGTAGGCAGCGTGGTGCTTCCGATGATGTTAGCCATGCTTGGCTGGAATTAGGTGTGGTTGCTTGTAAACCCACTTCATAGTTTTTTTAAATTAAATGAGCTCAACTAGTTTCCGTTTTTAAAAGTTTCCAGCACCTGCTACAGCTTACCAAGTCCTGGACCATGAAGTAGTGATTAATTTGGCCAGGTGAAAATTGATAATTTATCTTATTGGTGGCCGGGTTCCATGGTTTAATGAACCCGGGGATGACTGCACTGAAGTCGGAGATCATTCAAGTTTTCGAGCATCGCCAGCTGACGGATAGTGCCAGCCTGTGAGTTCCGAGCCTGGGGCTCAAGTTGCCTGATTCCCGGGACGTGACATCCAATGCTGGAGATCCTACTTGGTGACATTTTTTGATAACATATTATCTACTGACTTTCACTACAACACTGTGCAGCCCTGTTGAATTGTTTTTTGAACTTTAACTTTAACATGTTTAAGTAATTAATAAATTTAAATATTCTTTGGAAATATTGTTTCTTAACTTGTCTCTTCACGGACACTATACGGCGCATTTAATCTTCATGGCTTTAACTTAGTTTTGTCTCTTAGAGACTTCAAACTAAATTTAAATTAAAACCATTAGTGGTAACCAAAGCCAACAAAAGTTTTGAATTTTTTGATTTTTTTTGAATTTTTCAAAATTTTTTTTTTTAAATATTGGAAATGGAAAAATAAAATCGGGTGGCTATAAAATGGCAGAAAAGGGTCTAAAATATACACGGAATTTTTAAAAACCATTTTCTATTACGGCTTCAGTCTGCGCATTAGGCTCAAAGTTCATCAAATTTCCCGAAAAGTCTGATATTTTCAACTTTTTATAACTCAGTACTTCCTCTCAATATTTACCTGAAGTGTTTCCGAAACTTTTCTTATTCCTTTTGCTTTTACTTCGCATTGTGCAGCTCTTTGCTAGCTCCTGTGGAACTACCCAGGACTCACCACGGGGAGGTGGTTGCACTTCGAGTCCCACCCGTGCCCTCCCTTCCACCCAACCAATGAGAACACACAGTTGCAATGTTAAAATAAGTCTTTAACAGGAAAACTGTCTCTTTGTATCGTAAATAGGCCGCATATTTCTATCAAACATTCTCGTTTTTACTATGCTTAATCTTTTCTTGTGGTCACAGCACAATTTGGAACAGGCAGTTACCTCTTTGACAGCTCTTTCAACCGATTGGGTGTGCGATGGAATCTCAAAAAGAGTGCATTCGGAAATCATATTTAAGTTTTCAGTTTCCAGCAATCTCTGTAAATCAAGTGTTGTCAGATCACGTGTAAGAGGTGGCTCTGTAACATCAACATCATTCCAAGAAATCATATCAATGTATTCTGATGCTCCAAAATCTATTTTTGGGATCTGAAATAGTCTTATTTGTTTGCTGGTTTGTTTCTTAGATCGAGCGTTAATAATACGTCTTAAAGCCAGTTTCTTTATATGATCTCTGCTATCAACCAACATGGATAGCAGCATGTTTTCAGGGTGAGCAAAGTATGCATTGTTTTGGATAGATTTGAAAACAATTTTCTGATTTTCTTCAGAAAGATAATTGCAACTCTTTATTGTCTCCCACAAGTTCGTAGCTCCATTAGTGACTTTTGGGTTGCACTTGATCCTGAACCAGCCAGGAGCATACAGTTTTACAATAAAAGTTGCGAGTTCTTTTAAAGTTTGAGTCGGAGTAGTAACCACCTGGCATGTCAAAGCTTTCCTAGACTCCTGTTTTCTAAATCTTGGGATATTTTCCCAATCGAAACTGCCTTGCACATATCATAAAGATACTGTTGGTCAGTACTCAAATTATTTTCATTCCCTCGATCGATATGATTAATGACGAATTCTATAGGCTCAAACGGAACTGACTTCAAAGTGTGACATGTTGCTAAGCTTTGACCAACAGGCCCAACAAAGTCTTTTGGTCCACTCGTAGGCCCATCTAGCTTTTCTAAAAGATGCCGCAAAGGAAGTTCATTTGAATGCAATTGGCAAATGACCCACTGCAGAGGCCTACCAAGTTTTTCCTCCAGTTTTCTAATCACGCCTTTATATTTTCCTGTGTTTATAGCGCATCCATCACAGCCAATGCAAACAATTTCAGACATTGTAAGGTTGTTTTCTAAAAAGTACTCTAATATAGAATTTGCAATGTCAATGGCTTTCCCCGACAACGGAACAGTATAACCAATAAACCGCGATTTAGGTTCCTCTATTAGTGAAATATGGTCTTCTTGAACAGTTGTTCTGTGCGCTTTGCATTCTTCTGTCTTGTTTAAATGAAGGGTATCATCACGTCTTCCATCAAAGTAAAGGGCACGTATATTACAGGACTCCACGCTTATCTCGGTATTGACGACGTCATGTCGGGCTTTCATTCGCTCTCTTCTTACTTTACTCCTGTCAATAACCAACTCATTTGTTGCACTTGTAATTTCTAAAGAGCTAGTAGACGTAACATCGTGTAAAAGAGCAGAGGCCAAAGCTGCAGCTGTACGATCAGGTACGCCATACCTGTCACATACTCGGGAAAACGATGGTATTGTTAGCCTTGTTTGGTTATTTTTCGTTGTAGCCGAAGAAGGGCCGGGAACTGATTCTTCTAAAACAACATCCAAATCTTCTGAAATAGAACCTACGTCTTGAGAGGGATCACACAAGTTCGAGAAGCTCATTTTATCTTCGTAGAACCTAGTGTCATGTACCTTACGACGTTTCTTACGCAATATTTCTTCTTCAACCATCTTTCTTGTGTTTTTTTGTGTATTTGCTAATGTCACTTTAATATCAACACTTCCGAAAGCCATTTTTCGCACAGTTCTTTGATCAGTCAAAAATTCACGTTCAAGAGTCGGAACCTTTTTATCACGATTACATTTACAAAGTTGAAAATCTTTGCACTTGCACGCACTGACATCAAACAATCCCTCACATCGATTTTTAAAGTCTGCTAGTTTTTTTTCGAAACTGTTCTTGCCTTTGTCACGTTTGTGAGATTTGTTGAGTGACTGAAGTAATTTCACATCTTTTTTTATTAAATCAGTTATAGTTTTAGAGGAAACACATGGAATGGACGCTTTGTTCCATAAGAAAATCACTTTGTCTGCAACAAACTTCGACACTAGAGAAAAACCAGGATTTCTGCCATTTTTTTTACCTTTTTCAGATTCCCAAACATAATTGTAGTACTTTAAAACATCAAGACGGGTAGGAAGTTTTAACTCACCCATTTCCTGTCCTCTACCTATGATAGGATGAGAAAACCTCTGGCCACGCGTTCTGGGGGACGCCATAAACGCGTCTAAATTGTCACAAATAACTTTAACTCAAATCTTGCAGTAAAAATTAAAACTTTCAAGAATGAAGGACTGAATATATTTGCCACTCTCACTGCTAAAGCACGACTATCGAACATTGAGGTTAGGAAAGGGAGGTGGAAGTTTCACGTGACGAATTGTCTGCAACGTCAGCGGAGCCGGTGAGTCATAAACTTTGACACATGTGTTTTCTTTATTTGCCTCACATATTGCATTGCATACTGCGAGGTAGTGATACAAAAGGAACAAGAAAAGTTTTAATGACATTTCAAATAAATATTGAGAGAAAATATTCAGCTCTAAAAATGTTGAAAATATAGGACATTTCGTGAAATTTGATAAACTTTGAGCCTAATGCGCAGACTGAAGCCTTAATAGAAAATGGTTTTTAAAAATTCGATGTATATTTTAAACCCTTTTCTGCCATTTTATAGCCACCCGATTTTATTTTTCCATTTCTAATACTTTAAAAAAAAATTTTGAAAAATTCAAAAAAAATCAAAAAATTCAAAACTTTAAGTCAAATGCGCAGACTAAAAATGACGTCACAAAAAAGAAATATTTTACAGATTTGTTACTTAACCTCATTCACAGTAAATGAAAAGTACCCGTTTGCGGAAATCAAAAATTCGTTTTTTTCGCTCCACCCTATTGAACAGGGTATAATTTAAAAATGTATTTGTGTAAAATCTTTTCTGCCAAAATAAAAACTTCAAAACAACTGACAAAATGTTAAGTTCAAAAGTATATGCAATGAAGGTATATAAATTTAAGAAACTTGATTTGAAATTCTGTATAGTAAATAATAGTAAACAAAAGAAGTAATATAGGATGTATTGCACTGAGTTTATTATAATTTTTGACAGATTAAATGATTTTATTTATTGTTGATTCTTAGTAAGTGAAATACTTTTGAAAGCTCCTTAAAATAATATGTGTACAAAACATTCTGTACACTCTGCATAATTCTGGATCCTGAATATTGCAGACTAGAGTAGACTGTACCCCCCCCCCCCACACACCTCCTCCCACACATAGTAAACACAAATTTTTAGATTCTAGGATTAAAACCCTTTTTGAAAATCAAAAGCATTGCTTTCTTTTGATATGTTAACAAGAATAATTCAGGATTTCTGTTTTGTCTTTGCTTAGTTTTTTTTTTTTTTTTTTTGCATTGCTTTACAGAAAATCAAAGATTTTATTTTAATTAAGTTGATATTATTTTAATTTTTATATGTTTCTCTTTGTATATTGATCTAGTATTCTTATACCCTTTAGGGTGTTATGCCTTCAATGTATCTTTTACGAAAGTATGATCTAATGGAATTTGCTGAAGTTGTTCATGCTGTAAAGTAAGACATGTTTTACAAAACTTTACACTTTATACTCTCTCTAATATTTCACTCATACTCCTTTTACTGTCCATTTTCTGCAATAAAGCTTTGTATATTCAGTATCATTTCATATTCTAATAGTATGAAATTTCTTTCAGAGATGGTGACCTTGAAAGATTTGGCAGAGCTTTAGAAGCGTCAGAAGATTTTTTTATAAAATGGGGAATTCGGTTAGTTCTGGAAAAATTAAAGACCATTATATACAGAAATCTTTTCAAAAAAGTGTAAGTTTTGTTTGAAAACTATTTTGTGCCAAATTTACTGGGGAAAACAATTGAAAGGACAAATGACTTTCTTGCAGTTAAAAAGCTAACAAAGCAAATAAAACCAAACCTAACTGAGATATTATCCCATATGAGAGAAATACATGGGTGAATAACATGGGGCACAACCTGCACCCGAAGTAATAAAACTGTCCAGCACAGCAGCTGAAGGTAACAATGTCAGAGAAAAACTAGACGTTAGCAGTTACATGATACTCACATTTTTCATATTGTTTACCTGAGTCCTTATCAGTCTATGTGGCAATTGCACACACTTTTACATCAATGGACCTTTGAGCTCATTCATAGCGTTGAAGCTAGTCTTCGAGCTGTAATGGAGTCCAATTGCACCCATAAATGTTTGATAGTATTAAAGTCAAAGGACATGGCAAGACACTCCAATTGATGAATCGCCTCCAATAGGAGGCATTCATTCAATAGGGATGGGCATTATCATCCATACGGATGAAATTTCGTCCAAATGTTGCGCAGAAAAGTATCACATATGTTGCATGGATCTTGCCCTGTTTGGCTGACTTTTCAGAATACCTCGATGTTAGACATAAAGATTTGAATGCCCATTTGCCATGATACCTGCTCAGGTCATCAGGCATCTCCACCATTGTAGTACTTTTCGACAATGTTAGAGGGCCGATACCGACTCCTGGTTTCTCTCTAGGTGAGAACATGTCTCAAATCACTGTCCAAACTAAATCAATGTGCACCATTACATTGAATCTACCCCTTGTTTCCACTGAGTCTGAACTGTTTTGCCTGAGTTAAAACTTAATTTCTCAGATATCTGAAATCTCTACAATAGGTAGACTATGGCTCACCACAAATCTTCTAACTATACATCATCTTGTGATATTATCAGATGATGATAACTTGCCATACTAACCATAGGTGCAAAATCAGATTTTTCAAGATGAGAAAAAAAAAGACTTTTCGTGTGAAAATTGATGTGTAAAAGGCCAAGTTTTTATGCTCCTTATAAGGCAGTTTAAAGATGATATCTAGGAAACGGAAACACATATTTTAGACCAGGCGCTGGAGGGGGTTGAGTATGCAAAATATGAGGACCGCATTTTGACGATGGATTTTAGTTGAGGAAAGCTTATAGATTAACAATAGTGATGTTGCCAAGCTGAATTCTGGTGCAGTTTTTTTCAATCCCCCTCCTAACGGTCACAAGGAAAATCGATGGAGTTCACACGAAAAAGTAAATTTATTTATGACTTTGGTTATAATTTTAGTTATTTTGAATAGTGGAAGTGATGGTAGGTTGTTTTTAATTAAATATTCCGGGTATATGTAGTGAAAAATCGATAATTTTGGGAAAAATTCGGTATTTTTCTCAAACATTTACGCCTAATGCCTTCTAAGGTCACTTTTTCTTAAAATTGTTATTAACGAAGTTGTAGAGCTTTCAATTTCCTTCAATTTGATATGCTACTTTGCTATATTTTATTAAACCAATCAAAAGTTATAGAGTTTCCAACACGCACCTTCGTGCTAAAAGTAGAGCACTTGCCATTCACAAAAATCAAACTGACGCAAAAGGATCGCGCGCTTCCTCTTTCCTCAATGAATTCGACAATCCTGATTAGCAATGAAGAAGTTGCTATGGATTACTGCAAGACAAATGATGTCACGCTTCAAAGGGGACCCCCTCCCCTTAATTCTGGGGGTTCCGTTCGTGAAATTGTAACTTTGTGGCAAGAGCGAGGGAAAGAATAAAGAGAAGTTCGACGTCTAGTATTTTTTAATGAAAATATGTTCATAAAAAGTAGCTTAAGAAAAGTACTTAATGAAAAAGGGAGAGGGGTGTCCAAAATGTTGAAAAACGTGTAACCTCATTTATGGACGGCCCTTTGCCAAGAAATCGGAAGCTAATTTGGAATTACGTATACGCAGCAGTGCAAATTATTGGAATGAGGAAGTACAGGAAGTCAGCACTCTACATACTTGCAATACGCCACTAGCTCGTTTATTCCATCCATGGACTGCAGGATTTCTGTCTTCCGCTCGTTTACTACCCATTCCATGCTGACAAGCTCTAAAAAGCAAGGAACTGCAGTGCATGGATGGAATAAATGAGTTAGTGGTGTATTGTATGTTTGTGCCCTGGCTTTGGGGAGGTTACTTACTGCTTTATACTCTACATACGAAATTTAAGGAAATTGATATAACAACAATGATTTAATTAAATTTGACTTGTGTTTAACGAAGATGCCTTGTCTACAAAACTGTTTGGTAAAAAGAGACAACTGTATAAACCATTGGCAATGGTTACGTTAAATTTCTAACAACCCATTTTGATGGAATATGTTTCACAGTTGTTTTTGACGGGTACATCGACACATCAGTGAGCACAGGACTAGCAAAATAGAATTGACGATATCACTTCAGGAGATGTGTGGACATCAATGTCACTAAGGAAATTGGAACGATAGTTGAACAAGAGGGTTTTGTGTCCAACTTCCATAATAAGAATCAGCTGACAAATCTGCTAATGATGAAGCTGTTGAAAAACAAGATCAAAAAGCTAAGAGCTTTAGAGGATGCTAACGTTGATATTGCGAAAACAGCTATCACCTGACAGCAAAATTCTTTGTTAACTATTATTTGAGAGGATGCAGATCTGGTTGTTCTCTTGATAGCCAAATCACTGTTCTCTTGATAGCCATCAACTGATCTCAACATTTTGCTGGTAAAATATGGAAGAGGTTTTTTTTTTTTTTTTTTTGTCGTGTGCCAGCCAGGCTTGCAATTTAGGGTGCGCTGCTTCACTTTTCCAACTGTACCGTAATTTGGGGTGAAGTCCGACTTCCACAGTACACGCATGCCATAGGTAACCGTTTATAGGGTAGGCAACCTTTCACAGACCACCACATTCACACAAAGAAAGGACAGGGACAGAGAGAGAAAGCAAATCCATGCCCAGGCCGGGACTCGAACCCGGGGCCACACCAGCCGTGGCAGACTGCTCTGACCACTAGACAAGGTGGCCGGTGGAAGAGGGAATACGCATACTATTTAATATTCCTACAGAATTTAAGATACGCAGCGCATCTCAAGAGAAAGGAGGTTTGTTCAAATGTACCAGATGTCTCAAATCATGCAACATGTATCTGAGGCATATATAAACAGTTTTTCTTTCCATGAATCTATTGAGACTTAGGATCATAAGTATTTCTTATGTTATGGTACTCCAGCAACAGAAAATTGTCTCAACGAGTTCCGCTACAAGTCATTTATTAAAGTAACTGCTAACATGAAGACTGATCTCTTAACTCCCCCGTACCCCGAGTACACCTATTGCTTGGGGAGAAACTTAATGCGGAGCTTCATATTGTGAATTGGGAAAGAAAGAATTATCAACTCATCGTTCCAGAACTCCCGGAATTGGATGTTACTCCTGATAAAATCTTGATGATAATTTTGACAAATACCCAAAGGAATGTGACACCGGAAGGTGCACTTGTAGAAAACCATTGCTAAACTGCTCTGTGACATATGCCTGCATTGAAGGGGCAGTTGCAACAACGGTGTCGAAACATTAATCCATGACGCAGGTGACGACGATGACATCAATGCACTACCAATTTCTTAGGACAGCTTTTCCACTGCTGGTGGACAGGACTTAGTCCTTCTGCCTCAGAATAAAACCAAGATGTCACCTTAAAAGATTATATTGGATTTTCTAATTACTATCAATCCATATTCCATGTAAATATTTTCAAAATGCGATTAGTAGTAATGTAATAAAAACTATAATTACAAAAGGTTGCTGTCCGTCAGTATCATTTACATTATTCCTATCATTAAAATGTTAATTATCACGATTATAAAGTCACCATGCTCATTTCAATAAGAGCAATAGAATTGAATGCACAGGTTATAAATTCATAGTTTTTGATTGCTTATCAACTAGGTGTCGTAGTGGTTGGTATATGCGGATTCGTATGCATTTGGTAGTTGGTTTGAATCCGCAGGTTCAAGTGTTCAGCCATTGGATTTTCGAGACGCAAAAAACCATCAGGGTCCATGTCGCATAATTGCGGCATATTACAGATCCCTTGAGGCCTTATTTGAAAATAACAAATTTTTTTTCAAACATTATCGGACAATTCAAACAATCTTTGTCCGATTTCTCGGTGGGGGGAGGGGAGGGGGCGCGTCCATAAATGATGTCACACTTTTTCAGCATTTAGACACCTCTCTCCTTTCGTCATTAAGTACTTTTCTTAAGCTACTTTTTATGAACATATTTTTATTAAAAAATGCTAGACGTCAAACTTTTCTTTATTCTTTCCCTCGCCCTTGCCACAAAGTCACAATTTCACGAACGGAACCCCCAGAATTAAGCGGAGGGGGTCCCCTTTGAAGCGTGACATCATTTGTCTTGCAGTAATCCATAGCAACTTCTTCATTGCTAATCAGGATTGTCGAATTCATTGAGGAAAAAGGAAGCGCGCGATCCTTTTGCGTCAGTTTGATTTTTGTGAATGGCAAGTGCTCCATTTTTAGCACGAAGGTGCGTGTTTGAAACTCTATAACTTTTGATTGGTTCAATGAAATATAGCAAAGTAGCATATCAAATTGAAGGAAATTGAAAGCTCTACAACTTCGTCAATAACAATTTTAAGGAAAATTGAACTTAGAAGATATTAGGCTTAAATATTTGAGAAAAATAGCGATTTTTTCCGAAAATTATCGATTTTTCACAACATATACCCGAAATATTTAATTAAAAACAACCCACCATCACTTCCACTATTCGAAATAACTAAAATTATGACCAAAGTTATCAATAAATTTACTTTTTAGTATACACTCCATCGATGTTCCTTGTGACCGTTAGGAGGGGGATTGAAAAAAACTGCACCAGAATTCAGCTTGGCAACATCCATTTTGTTAATCTATGAGCTTTTCTCAACTAAAATCCATCGTCAAAATGCGGTCCTCATATTTTGCATACTCAACCCCCTCCAGCGCCCGGTCTATTTAGTAAGTTAGCACTCCATCAGTTTCCTATAAAACAGGTGCTGACGTGGTTGGTTTAATGCAGCCAACTTTGAAATTTTGTTATTTTGTTACTATAGTTTGTTCTCATCCCTGATTTCAATAATTGAATTACTGAATTATTTGAACCTTAAGTTTTAATCTGTGTATTTGAAATGATTTAACACATGCCTTAATGAGTGACGTTTTTATCTTTTTGTTTGTGTTATTAGAATTCAACTAAATTTATTTTTGAATTTAATTTTTTTATCTTTTACTTTTAGATCCCTCTTACTTCAAAATCATATTATTCCTGTAAGTGCTTTCAAAGCTGCTTTAAACTTAAAAAAGGTGAGCATTTTAATTAGTTTTTACTTAAAATTCATTAATAGAGAAACCTCCATTTTAAATTGTCTCTTCATTCCCTCACAGCATCAATTACCTATTTATTTAGTGAGAAAGTTTTCCTCCTTGTGCCATACCTCGTTTTCAAAAGAAAAAAAATCAATTTATTTAGAAGTACTTTTCAATAGTACACACATAATTTTTAATCTGCAAAAAATTCCTTTATTTCATTTAACCTTTAATGTACTTCAGTTGTCATTTGGCTCAAGGTGAATCAAAGGGCTTAAGATGTGAGCCCCTGGGGTGTGATTTAACTTTGCACCAAATTTCAAGACTTGCTGCTGTAAGGTTTTCTAGCCATCGTGTGGACCCGATCCAACTGGTTAAACCACGAGTTATGGTAGGTACGAGGGACCCTGGAATGAAGAGTGAAGAGTAGCCATCATGTGCAAACAGACATTGTCTCCTTTATTCATATGATTGTATTTCTTATTGTCCTTAGGCAGCAAGTTAAATATTTACTTCAATTCTTTCTGAAAAATGAATGATTTTGAAAACTAGAAAAATATATGTCAGTTATAATAGCTTTTAATTAATTCCCACAAAACGTTTAGAACTTTTGAGTTTTAAAGTATAGAAAAAGCATTCATAAATAGAATAGACACTTTCTGAAAAAATTTCACATTAATCCTTCAACTACTTTTCGAGTTTGACTATTGCAAACACACAAACGCTCCAGTTTTATACATATACAATGAGCTAAATGGCTGTATTTCTTATTGTCCTTTGGTTACAGATTAAAATACTGCTTTAGTTATTCCTTAACACTTGGCTGCACATTAGTCATTTGTTAAAAATAATTGGTTCTTTAATAAACTTCTCAAATCAGTTAGAACTTTAGGGACAGAATGTATAACAAAGCATTGTCTCTGGAAAATTAATGTTGAGAAGAAATTTCTAGTTAATCCTTCAACCTCTTTTCAAATTTTATGGTTGTAAACATATGGACTCTGCATTTTTACATGTAAGATCTAGGAAAGTCATTTTTCATATTTTTTCTGTTAATATTTAGGTTTATTAATTTAAACTTATTTTAATTTACAGCCTCGAGGCAAAGTTTGTTTTATTAAAATTTTATAACTTGAAACTCCTGTGTATTCTTTTATGCAATCCATTATAACTTTCTTTCAGGAATATGAAGATGATGATGAAATTGAAGATGCAGAAGTGTTGTGTATTCTTTCCAATTTAATTCATGATGTAAGTAGAAGCAATTGATTGAATTTGTATAAATATGATATTCTAAGTTATTCATATGCATTTACTCTCTCCTCCCCTGCCTCAGGGCAATGTCCTACTGTCTTGAATGCTACAACTAAGCACACCCAAAGAACCGGACTTTCAAAATGACATCAAGAACCCTCTAAATTTGACCCTTAAAAAATATGTCTACCCTCCACCTTTGTGGCTACTCCTGATTCTACTGTAATCTAAAAGTTCAGGATTGGATTTTGCTTTAGAGAAAACATTTTCCTCTCTACTCAAATGCCACAATCAATACTCTTATTTTAATTGTCTGTTTAATAAACAATCAGATATATGTTTAAAGGATAATTTTTTTGGATTTCAACATTCTTCCAACTAAGCAATAACTTTATTTTTTTTATAAAATTATACTGCAGCATTTTCTCATTCTTCCTTAAACTTCAATTAAATTTAGTATTTGGGGACCTGTATCACATAACTTATTAGTGTTTAAAGATACTTTTCTGTTTAATAAATGATTAACCGGCCATTAATATTTTTGCATAGGAATTTTTGATTCCAATTGGTCTTGTAGTATCATTTTTTCCCATCATGCAATGATTGCAAAAATAGAAAAAAAAAAAATACATTTTATACCTTTTCCAGTTAAAGTAAATAATGCTTCAATGTCACACATGTTTTAAGTGAAATGTTATATTTTGCTTAATTTGGCAATTTTAAATATATTCTATAAATCTATTTTTTAACTATTTGTATTTACATAGTTTGCAAAAATGTCTTTTAATTTTGTAAAATTGTATGTTCATCATTTGTATGATAACATTTTCTTTTACAGAATAAGATGAAAGGCTACATTTCCCACCAACATTTAAAAGTTGTATTGAGCAAACAGAATGCTTTCCCACCATTGTCCACTACTGAATGAGTCTTACACCATTTTTATGTATATAATTTGTTTTCTCACTTAATAAACTTTTTTTAGATAAATTTTATGTTGTATCGCTTACTTTTCTGTCCAAAAAACAATTCTAGAAGGTCTGTGCAAATCTAAAAGTAGTCAAGAAAATTAAACATAAGGTTAAAAAGTCAAGGAAACCAGTAAAGAATCCAAAAAGGGAGGGAAATTTTCCACTAGTATGGTCAGTCAGTATAGTATTAATAGTAAATACATGATGTTTGTTGTAAACATATGTTGAACAATATTAGACATTTTTGAGCCTATTTTATATGCAAATCTATTTGTACATATGAGTTTGCATATTTTTGCTTCTTTTGATTCAGGGTTTAAGCTGAGTTTAAAAGTTTTTTAGCAAAAAAGCTAAAATTGAAGAAAAGGCTTTAGCAAAATGCTCAAGGTTAATAAATAGTGAATCTGTTTACTGTCTTTCTAACTTAGTCTTTTGCATTTCATCTCCTGTTGAAAGGGTTAAAATTATAAAATTGGAATACAAAGTGGCCCAAAAAAAGTACTTGGCTGAGGGCCGTGGGATATCTTAATCGGGCCCTGCTGGGAGGGGCTAAGCCGCGGTCGTCCGTATGAAGGTTTTCGAATTTGAAGTCCTAGAGAAAAAATTTGCTTTCGACATTTTTTTTTTAATTATTTCATTATTATTCTTTATGTGAATGTTTTATATTTCAGCAAAAAAAAAAATCATCAAAATATGCGGCCAAAAGTTAGATCGTTAATCTGCCATTATACTATCAATCTCGTTAGAAGATGTTTTTTGACAGTTACCATCGTTGTTTTAAGGTAGATATCTTTTGATGTATGATCACTGTTTCGCGTTCGATGTTTTTTTTTCTTTTGATGTCTGTTTTACACTTTAGAAAAAAGCAAGAAAAATATGCAATAAAAAGGATTCATCTTTAACAGTTGTAATATCTATGGTATTGAAATAGTTAAAAAAAAAATACTACCCATGATTTACGGTCAACGATTTTTAAACATGTGGTTGTTTTTGTTTTGCTTTAGAAATTTTTTTCGACAACGGTGTTTTACATTTCAACAAAAAAAGTTTTATAAAATATGCGATAAATAAAAGTTATACAGTTAATCAACAGTTGCAGTATCTGTCTCACTGAAAAAGTTTTCTATAATTGACATCGATATCATACGGTTGATGTTTTTCATGAGACAAAAGATAAATCTAATTGAGTGATATAAAGAGGCGCAATGAACTGGGGAATTACTGCATTCTGTACATTTAAATCTGTACCTCAGAACCAGACTAACGTAAGTCCATTTTCGTTATTTTTCGGTAGAGGGGAAAACGATTGTCGAATACATCGTTTTTCCCCTCTACCGAAAAATGAAGAAAATGGACTTACGTTAGTCTGGTTCTGAGGTACAGAAATGTGTAATCAATTTTTATGAAAAAAGATCGATGTTTTTTGGTCGATGTATCAAAACGACCGATGTCTTAATTTCTTAACATCAATGTTTTGCCTTCGATGTCGCACCCCTACTACGAACCTTCTCGATTCCCTACACTTTTACAGATTTCATTCATTATTAACTTCCAATTTTGAAAAGAATTCTAGGGAGACGGGGGGGAGGAGTCCCAAACCTGTATCTTCAACAAACTTTTCTTAAAATGGGTGAATATTACGATTTTCCAAAACAATTTTGAAATATTTGATCTAAAGAGCATTACCCCCTCCTCCTCTTCAACGCTCTTCTCCGAATAACACTAAAATAAAGATTAACAACCATTTTCAGGAGTCATATGATTTTTAAAATGCTTTCTTAAAATTAGTCACAGAAATTTTGAGAAGTGCATATGATATGCACAGCGATAGATGGCAAAGGAAATTATTTTTTTTTCTTTTTCACATCTTTCGATTTATATTATTCAATACTTTTATAGGGTAGTAGCATACACGTGCTTTTTACATAGCAACGGAACCTAGCAACCGTTCCTGGTGGACAAACCACTCCATGTTTACCGTATGTGTAGCATGATGGTATTGCGAGTGCGCAGTTGTTTTTTTAGCCTTTTTTTAAGTGTGAAATGCATTCCGAGTCTTGTGAAAGCCTTCATAACGAAGCAAAAGGAAGATATATTGTTAAAATCAAGATCATTAAAAATCAGGATCCGTATTTATTAAGTGAAAATGAATTTGAAACTGATGCGCGTCTAACTTGCCGTACAAATACAAAAAAAGAAAAAGAAGTATCGATAGCTCCACAGTTTATGAATATTTAATGCATTAAGAACAATCAAGTCCTATCAAAAGAAGCATATTAGCAAACAGTTTGCTGTTATTCTACTTAGTGGTTAAAAACACGAAGAGTTTAGAAAAAATACTTTTTTAAAATGATTGATATGCAGGGCCGCACCGTGCCAATGTGCAAAAGGCGTGCGGCGCACGGGGGCGCCAGAGCCTAAAATGCGCCAAGCTCTACCGACCAAAAACGCTCCAAACAGAAGAAAAAAATAAATTAAAATTGACAGGGTGTCCGCGCATATGGAAAGTCATGGATTTCAAATATGATCGAAATTGGTCATGGAAAGTCATGGATTTCAGCGAAAAATGTCCAAAAGTCATGGAAACTGACTGTTTATCATGGATTTTAGCGCTCCGGACCGATTGAAATTTTTCCCGCGATCTGGGAAGAACGAAAACACTTCCGCCGTCATTCTACTTCGTTATTGGGTGCAATCTGATTTGTCAATTACAATTTCCAACAAGTTGCATTGTGTTGACCAATTAGATGAATTCTCAACGTTAAAACCGTGAGCGGCGAATTTTGTGTAACTGCGCATGTGCGCGGACTCAGTCATCTGATAAAATATGACTTTGAACGACAAAAAGATAGACTCGATGGTTTTTTCCCCGGCATAGGCAGATTTGCCTTTTACATTTGGTCTCCTCCCCCCCCCCCCTACCCGCTTCATTTGATTCCTTTTTCTTTTAAAACTTGTTTGAATCTTTTTCTTTCGAGGAGTTTTATGCAAAAGAAAAACAAATTAAAAAACGATGTTGAATTTTAAAGAATCGTGTAGGTAGGGGGGGGGGGGCAGGAACTCAACGAGTTCCGTTTTGAAGTCAGATTTCGCCTCACTCATATCAGGATCTAAACTTACAGTAAAATTTATGGACAGACAATTCATTGCTACATGAAAGTACGTTTGAGGACAAGCACGGTGGGGAGGAGGGTGTCGGTAGGAAAAGATCATTTTTTGACCTTCTGTTGCTGTGAAACGCAGTCGCCATGTTTGGTCATTTGCTTTGTAAGATAGAATATTAAGTGCATAATTTTCCAAAAACAAGGCAGAGTTCGTTTTTTTTTTTTTTTTTTTTTAGTCATGGAAAATAGTTCGCAAAAGTCATGGAATTGAAAAGTCCAGGTTGAGCAGATACCCTGAATTGAACTTTTCATTAAAACGAACTCTAGCGATAACATTGTATTGCTCAATAATGAGACAAGCAATCCGTCTCGCTCCCTACCCATAAATGAAAATCAATTGCCTTGTAGTGTCTAGAGTCGCTATATAGATAAGCCGACGCATCAAGCTTAAGTTTCACCACTTTGGATCCAACTCATTTACTTTTACTTTCATTTTTCATTGTTGCAGAGCTAGGGTTACCAAAGCAAAGTTTCGGGACCTTGCAAAGCTTTGTTAAATTCATGTGAAAAGCTATAAAAAAGCGATAACTCGCCAGAAAAGACAACCCTGAAGCACGCGCTGGATCCAAAGTGGTCAAACTTAATCTTGATGCGTCGGCTCAAGTCGGCGTAATTGATGCGTCGGCTCGTCTATATAAGGACCTTAGTAGTGTCTAAAGCTATTCAAAAGCTTAATCTTTTACACTGGAAACACGTGATGTTAATGCATACATCAGTACTTTTCTTCCGAATGAGGCACCGTGTAAGCTATTTCAGCATATCTATAAGGTTATAAGAAAAAGAGTCGAAGCAAATCTTCTGCTCTTCAATAGGTTTCTTCCTTTTATTGAATCAATACTACGTAGGATTTTCTCTAGTGCAATGTATTTTAGTATTTTAACATTTGTTCGTGGTGATTCAACTGCTCTATGTTATTGTACATAAAAAAATACGGTAAGCATATTTGCATGTTATTTACTCTTGTGCGTAATATTTACATATTATCCCAAGTAGCACAAAAATATAGAACGACGTGGGACCAACATAGTTCGACGTTTGAATCTCGTTTGAATAGAGGATAAGGTTTTGGAAACATAGAATTACGTCGAAATATGTTGTTTCACCGACTTTATTAAAAAAAGTCATTTTAACAACTTATTTTGACATTAAAAATTGAATAATCATTATTTAAAGCTTTTTTACAACGATATTCTTACTTATATTTTAATTAGAAGAAAATTAGTGAAATAGCAAACGTCGAACAACGTTTTTTAATGTTGGGAAAAAAATATTGAGACACTGACGTACTTTGACGTCGATCTATATTAAATCTTAACATAGAACTATGTTATAGCTTCTTTTTATTTCAACATTGTTTGAATTTTCATAAATTTAACTATTTTAGCTGTTTTAAATCAGAAGGGAAAATTAAAACCGTTTTTATTTTTCATTAGTAATATATTTATTGACCCATGAGGGGAAATAATCTCTAAAATTTTAAACATCGAAAACACACAATCTAAAAACTATATACTTCGATGCACTTCTGCATGACTTTAAAATATAGGAAAATATGTGAAAGAGTTTTATATCGACCTCCCTTCAAAAAATCATCACATTTTGTGTTTTAACGCTTTAAATTAGTCAAGTCTCATTTGATCTTATCTGGTTGCTTTATCTGTTACTAAATAAGTCTGCCAGACGATTTTTTTTTTTTTTAGTTTTAGCCTACTCATTGTCTTATAAACAGATAACTGTATCAAAATATATTTTTCTTTCGACATTATTTCTAATTTCATTTCGTTTAATACTTTAGCTGTTTCGAACTAAACATGCTTTTCTACACATTACAAAAAAAAAAAAAAATCTAAACATAGATATATAAATAAAACTTCTAAAACTGCAATCATCAAAAATAATTCAAAATCGGTATTGTTTGACATTCTTCTGCATGACTTTAAAGTATATCGAAAAAAAATAAGTTCCTCATTCAAAAAGTCTTTTTTTTTTTAAGTTTTTTTATTTCTTTATTTTTTGTTTTATTTATTTATTTTTTTAGTTATTATTTTTCGTTTTTAGTGTTTATTTATTTTTTTATTTATTTATTTTATTTTATTTATTTATTTATTTATTTATTTATTTTTATCACATTACAAAAAAAAAACTGAATGAATAAATAAATAAAAAACCTCTAAAACTCCAATTATTAAAAATAATTCTAAAACAACATAGTTTTACGTTCTTCTGCGTGACTTTAAAATATAGAAATACATCGAAGAAAGTTTTATGTCGACTTCATTCGAAAATTCTTTTTTTATTTCTTTTTTCCCATCTTTATTCATTTTACTTACTTATTTATTTCATTTATTTATTTATTTATTTTTTATTTTATTAATTAATTATTTATTTTTTAAATTATTGTTATTATTTTTTTTTTTTTTTAAACATTTTAAATCAATCAGGCTTCATTTGATTCATTCGTTGTTTCATCTGCTACTCAAATAAATCTGACAGACTAATTTTTTTTTTTTAGTTTTACCATAATTATTGTCTTTTAAACACAGAACTATGTCAAAATATTTTTTTTTTCGACATTATTTATAATTTCATTTCGTTTAATACTGTAGCTGTTTTAAATCAAACATCTAGTAAAATGTACTTTTCAACACATTACAAAAAAATAACTGAATAAATAAATAAATATAGAAAACCTCTAAAACTCCAATTATTAAAAATAATTCTAAAACGACATAGTTCTACGTTCTGTCTAGCGGATTCAAGTGAAACAGCACTGCGATCGCTTCGAATGCAATCGCTACTGGAAGTGAATTACATTATCATCAGCTTAACTTGGCATTGACGTCACTACGAGCGGAGTCAATAAGAGCTCAGAAGCAGTCGGCCATCTCCTCTTATTCGCCAAGTAGGCTGTGACGTTTTATCTAGCTCGTTTTTCATAGGCATACGTCACGATGAACGTTCTAATGTAATTCATTTCCAATATCAAGAAACGTTCTAATGTAATTCATTTCCAGTAGCGATTGCAGTTTGCGATAGCCTGTTTCACTTGAATCCCTGCCTAAAATATAGAAATACATCGAAGAAAGTTTTATATCGACTTCATTCGAAAATTCGTTTTTATTTCTTTCTTTCCATCTTTATTTATTTTATTTATTTATTTATATATTTATTTATTTATATATTTATTTATTTATATATTATTTATTTATTTATTTATATATTTATTTATTTATATATTTATTTATTTATTTATTTATTATTTTTATTATTATTATTATTTTTTATTTTTTTTTTTTACTTTTAAATCAATCAGGTTGCATTTGATCCATTCGTTGTTTCATCTGCTACTCAAATAAATTCTCACAGACGAATTTTTTTTTAGTTTTACCATAATCATTGTCTTTTAAACATAGAACTATGTCAAAATATATTTTTGGTTCGACATTATTTATAATTTCATTTCGTTTAATATTGAAGCTGTTTTAAATCAAACATCTAGTAAAATATACTTTTCAACACATATAATCGAGTGAGATTGTAATTTTTTGTCATTAATTTTTTAATAACCTTTATTTTTAATTGACATTTAGAATGAGCTTTCAATATTAATCCTGGGCTAGTATTTGTCTGCATATAAACATTAAAAACACATGTGAGGATAAGGATCTATGGGCGAGCGGTTCTATCGGTCAACATAACAACTGTCACCCGCAGATCCTTTTTTGGTGAGTTCGATTCCAACACACAGAAAAAATATTATTTCCTCGAAAAATATTATTTTCCAAACAAATGAATTTTCAATAATGATTTAGAGGAATCATTATCATCACTAGATGGCGCCACTATTTCTCCATACCTTTACAAGCACCTTAGTAAAATGAATCATTTCCATTACTGACCCTTTTCCCCGATAGATAGCACCACTATTTCCCCCCCCCCATAACCACCATAAAATTAATTTTTCACTTTTACGCCCTTAGTCTTTCATAGATGGCGCTTTCTGCAAAAAACATTTCCTTTTAAAGTGTTATTTTTCTCCCTCGATAAGAATCTAGGTAGCGTCTTGTGGTTAGCATGTCCGGCTGGAGTCACAAGGGACCCGCGTTCGAATCCTGCGGAATGAAAATTTCAAATTCTAAGTTATTAAGCAATCAATAATTAAATTAAGTAATTAAATAAATAAAATCAAGATGGCGGCGATCATGGATCAAAAATTAAGTCACGGTTAAAACCCACCAGTGGGTGAAAAGAGTAAATTTTTTACATAGATCGACATCGGAAAACAATCTAGATCTATATTCAGGACCTATATAGAACCATATATCAGAAATGTTACGTTTTCCGGAAGATCGACATCGGAAAACAATCTAGTTCTATATTCAAAACTTATATAGAACTACGTTCGAAAAGAGTAATTTTTTTACATAGATCGACATCGGAAAACAATCCAGATCTATATTCAGAAACTATATAGAACCATATATCAGAAATGTTACGTTTTCCGGAAGATCGACATCGGAAAACAATCTAGTTCTATATTTTTTTTGCACATTTTTCTACGTCGATCGGTATGATGTGCTACCTGGGATAGACGACAACAGTTTGGGTAAGTTTTTAAGTTTCAAAAAGTAACAATTTGACCATAATTACACGATTATCACCTATTTGCTTCAACCACTAGATTTTTAAAGACCTTTGGACAATGCATTTGTAATTCATATTAAATTTAATGTATTTTTACTAATCCGGATTTTATTGGTTTTTTTGGAAAGATTTCAGTTTCCGATTTTTAGGGGAATATACACTTTATACTTCAGTTCAGGAATATAATCCCCGTTGTCATATTTTGACAGACAAGAAAGCGTGATTATAATTATTTATTAAATTCAAATTCGAGATATATTAGAGCTGCTTTAACTTTGATATTTAAAATTTTTTTTTTTTTTTTCCAAAACACAATGGTGCATTAAAGGAAGGAGCTATTGAATTCTAAATAACTTAGAGACATGAAGTAAAAATGTACAGGGCATTCCAAAATTAAATATTTGTCATGCTCCGATTTTTGGCTTCACGAAAAACAGTACGTGACGCTCGATCGGAATTTAAGTGAATCTGAAAACTTTTTATGAGTAGTATTTGACGGGTAGTAGTTTGGTTTTACAAGCAGTAGTTAAAATTCACAGTTATTCCTATATTTTTCTAGTAAAATGTTTTACGATATTTTTAATCACTTAAATTGTTAGATGTTATTCGTATTTTATTTTCAATGTTAAGATTTTCACATTTCAGCTTACAAATGTTTCTGCTTATGAATTTTTATTCTATCCAGATTGGCCACAACAGAATAAAGTCTCATCCTTTTCAATGGTGCTAGAGCACTTGATATTCGCATAGCTCATGTCGAAAACATCGTTTTGTTTTTACCCCCAATTATTTTAGTTATTTGCAGTAAGAAAGTCATGTGTGTGTCCCACGCACGTGCATATTATTTAAAATTTATAATAATTAGTATTATTATTGACTTTTAGCCAGCTTCACACTTTTTTAATTTTGTAATTATTTATTTACGTCTATTTGGGGAATGTCTATTTGAAGTCTATTTGGGGCACGGTAATAAAGGAGTGTTATTTGAGGTAGGATACTCGTATTAGTTTGAAATGATCGAGATTTGGCTGCAATTTTCGAAAACCAGGCCCGTCGTTTGGGGGGGGGGGGGTTGAGAAAGCAATATAATCAGTTAGATAAAACACAAGTTGTTTACACTTTTTTAAAAACAAAGCTGGTGTTAACTATCAAACACTACGGCATAAGGCGCTCAGAAGACTAGAGTCCTATATGAATACATTCATCTAGGACTCTACAGAAGACATTTGCACGAGGGCGCCGATCATTCTTGGCGCGGCCCTGTTGACGTGTTGAAAATGAAACACCAGTATGAAATACAAACAAAACAAGCCAAAACTGAAAAAAGAACGGGCCAAGCGGACATAAAATACCAAGCACAAAATCCACAGGCAACCTATTTCATTTAAAAATTTGTTTCGCTGCAGACACAAATAATTCGTGAATTAGGCAAAATTGTTTTCAGAGATAAAAAAAATACAAATAACTTCAAAATAAATGACTTGAAACAACATGCGATTATGTTTTAAAGAACCAGCGCTTACAGGTCAATTCTAGTACGGTAGCTTGTCAGAAGATTGCGTCTAAATCACTGGAATCAGCATCATGCAAAAGTACTCTCCGCATTTTTTGTACTCCAGATTGTAAACAAACATTCAAAATGGCGGCGCCCTTTGTAAAAATAATGTGACCGCAATTACTTGAACTTTAATCTTTCTAAATTAAATTTATAATGCATTCTGTCGAATTCGTATGATTGAGTAAAAAATTAAAATTCAACTGCTTTTCTCCTTAATTTCCTCTGTTTATTCTGTTTCTCTAAACCCCAGTAAGTCACAGATATTTAATATATTGCTTTTACTCTTTATTTTGTAATCAGTTTCAAGTTTCTGTACCAGAAAGTCATCAAATAATTGATGAAATAGTTTTATCAACAATTGTTGAGTAAGATTTAATAGGTACTTAAAAAACCTATTATTAAGTACCTATTAAACCTTAATGCTAATAATATAAAACATGAGGAGGGAAATAGCTTTAAATAATTAGCCTTAAATTTTAATGCTTTTTTGTGTAATGATTAAAATACGACTGTGGCAAGCATTTTAAGCATAGGTGGATTAACGTTGTGCCCTGCACACCACGAAATATTTGGTTGAATTTTGAAATTAAAATAATAATGATAATAAAAATAATAATAAAATAATAATTATATTTCATGAGGAAAAATAGTTTTGAAACAAACTTTCATTTTTTTACAGATGCAATGTTAGTTAATTTACTTGAATGCAAACTCAAAAATACAATAATATGGCTAGTAAAGTCTATTATAATATACTTTATCAAAATCATACTACTAGTTGCAAGCTCTTGTACATCCTTCCAGTAAACAGTGTTGTAAAATCTGCTCTTAAATCAAGTTAAAACAAGGATTTTTAAGATAAACTTTAAAAAATATCCCATGGAGAATCCCCTGAGTCCTCTGTTTGTCCTGGGGAATACAGACATACACCCCTCCCTCAGACCCCTGGTATTATTACACTCCTAGAATTCATAGTCTAAATCTGCCTATGATTCTAAGATTTTTAAAGTTCGTATGCTTGCAGTTATGCATGCTTTGAAGTCTGAGTGTTTTAAAGTATTAGTTAAAAGACCTGCCTTACAGTGATCAAAGATAGCCTAAAACTGCATTGTGCAGACTTCAACTTTGCAGAAATGACTTTGAAGTAGTCTCATACTTCTTACTTTTTAGTTTTATTGCATGAATTTTGCACTAGTAACCCCTTTTCTGATTTGTGTGTAAACATTTCACTAATGACCCCCTCTAAAACCAGAAGCTGGATCCTCCCAATTTCTGATGTGTTTATTATTTTGTTAAAAGACATTTTCTAGTGAAGAATTTTTTAATGTATGAAAGAGTTTCTCATCTAATATGTTCATTTATTGTTAAAAAAACTGTACAACAAAAATACCAAATTGCACCATCAGAAAATAAGTGTTTTGAAAGTTGTATTATTTTTAAGTACAGAAATATGTTTTTGTATCTTTTTAGACATAAAATTTCAAGAAATGCCAATTTCAGATTTCATCAGTTCTCTTCAGGATAATCCATATTTTGGAGCAGGATTTGGCCTTGTGGGCGTTGGTGCTGGTTTAGCTGCTATGAGAAAAGCCTCAATGGTGGCAATGATTTTTTTTCGACGACACTACATGATGACTTTGGAAGTTCCCTGCAGAGATAAAAGTTATCAGTGGTTGCTGCAATGGATCACACAAAATGCCAAACATACTCAGCACATTAGTGTTGAAACAACTTTTAAACAGCATGACACTGGGAAAATTTCCACATCATTTGATTTTGTTCCAAGTGTGGGAACGCATTTCTTTTAGTATGTATCTAGTTAAAAATGAATTATAAATTAACTTTTTAAAAGCTGGTTTTATAATATACTTTTAATATGGTTCAAATTTATAATCATACTAATTTTTAGTACGAATTAATGTCATGCTATTTTTGTGGCCCTTCCTGCGTTTATACTGACCCTACCTTATCAGATGGTGCCAATATCCCCTTTCATTTTTGTCAACAGGTAACCGTAAATGCGGACTACTTTGACTCAAACTTTTAAAGTGGTAAAACACTCTTTACTAACTTTCAAATTGTAGCTTTTAATTTAATTTCAACAGTATCCACTAGAGAGTAGCCTCAAGTACGCAGTACTGTCGAAATTAATTTAAAAACTACTACCTGAAGGTAGCTGAAAGTATTATATCTTTTAGAAAGTTCGGACGGAGGAAGGATTCTAGGGCCAAAGTAACCCGTATTTAAGGTATTCAAAAACCAAAAAATTTTTCTCATTTTTTCTATTCAGGGTTCTTTTTTAGTTTGGGCCTTATTAGTGTGCTCACCCTTATTTCTACTCCATGTCCAAGTCAACACTCTTCTTCTACCTTTGGCATTGTTGTTGTCATCTAGACGAACTGCTGTCTTATGCACATATCTACTTATTTTAAGAGGATGAGCATAAAATTTCTTGGGCAGATGGGGAATCTACACTTTGAACTGGGTTCAAGTCAAGACCACAAGAACAGGATTAAAAGAAATACATTTTGATTTTTTTTTTTTTTTGATGGTCAACCTCATAAACAATTTTTTGTTTTTTGGAAACTTTTTTTTTTGGATGCAAGTAAATTTATTTTGTATCATTTGTTAACAGATTTTTCAAAAGAGCATTATTTCTTAAATTATACTTGTTTATTATTATACATGAAATTTTCTTAGACATTTATACTTAAAGTTCCAAAATTAACTTTTCCAAATGTGTTAGAAATGATAATTGATTTTAATGATATTTTTGTATCCCTAATGGGATAAAGCACGACACATGAAAATTTGTTTACTTTCATTTGTTGATAGTTCATCTAAAAAAGCATTATTTCTTAAATGTATTTGTTTATCAAGGTTAAATAAGGACCCTGAGTGCTAAAAATCAGAAATCCAGTGTCTAAGATTCTCATTATTTTTTCCTCACTTTGTACATGAAATTTTATGTTTCAGTTTAAAATTTTATTCATTTATTTTAGCTACAATAGAACATGGATTAGAGTAGAGAGAAATAGAGAGCAGCATACGTTAGATCTTCATATGGGTGTTCCGTGGGAAACAGTTACTCTGACTGCTTTAGGAAGAAACAAAGCTTTATATTTTCAAATGCTAGATGAAGGTATTTTTTTAATTTAAATATTATATTTCATGTAAGAATATTGTAATGCATTATGGTTTCCTTGTTTGTTTAAAATGTTTTTTGAAATATTACAGCTAGAAGGCTAGCTTTAAAAAAAGAAGAAGGCAAAACTATTATTTATACAGCTATGGGCTCTGAATGGAGACAGTTTGGTCATCCTCGTAAGCGAAGGCCAATAAAATCTGTTATTTTGGATGAAGGCGTCGCTGAGAAAATACTTAATGATGTTCGAGAATTCATCAGTACACCCCAGTGGTATACAGAAAGAGGTAGATTTTTAATTTAGAAAATATAGTTTATTTTAAAAACCTGAATGACATAAATATTGCTTCGAATAAAATAACATAAAATAACCATGAGGGCATTTCCACTTTATATAGTTTAATATTACCAAATAAATTACGCTATTCACTGTATTGAAATATAATTAATCATGAGTAAAAATGACTCTATTGCTCAAATTTATTAAAATGGAGGATATTTTTGTTCTCAGTTTCTTCTCTGCATGAAAGGTCAATATTTGAAGTTTTTTTCTATCAATGGCTAATCTTAAAACAATCTATCGATTAGCAGTCATCAAACTATTTTTTTTATTTTTTATTATTTTTTCTTTTTAAAACTTAAAAAATATTAATACTTTGATTCGTATAGCTAGGCAGTAATTAATTGTACAGTGAAGCACCGTTTATACGTTTTTCAAGGGATCGTGAGAAAAAAACGTATAAATGAAAAAACGTATAAATGAAAATTACAAAAAAATAAGAAAAAACGAATATTTGTAGTTGAAAGTAACTTAAGGGTTATAAGAAAAAAAAAATAATGAAATACAATGACATGAAGCATGTAATACTTACCTTTTCTAGAATTAATTTACATCTACTACTTCTCATATTCATCCGGACTGACGTTCAAAGTATTTCGTTATTTTAGGCTATAAGTCTCTTTTGGAATGCACAGAAAAAAGTTCTTTGTTTATAGTTAAAAGTGCCATTTTAACGTTATCAGTTAACTCAATACTAATGAGATTGTCTTGCATGGTGTTAAAACCCTCTAAAGCTTGCTGAAAACTTGGCAGTGGCTTTTCCGAGCAATTATCCTCTTCTTCGCTGCTGGATTCTTCATTATCGATCATTTCGTCGATTGTTAGAAGTGAACATGTTCTGAATCGCAGTGAACGAAGTCATGAAATGAAGAAACTTCATTTACATTTGACCAATTTTCAGGGAGAGCAAAATCAGTAACTTCGGTTATTTCAATAGGGCCATTCACTGAAGACAAAAATCCACCAATGGTGAAGCAGTTTTTTTATCGTTTTCGGTAAAACATCTGCCCAAGCCCAATCTCGCTCCTTTTGACTCAGATTTTAAAAAACGTATAAATGAAACTGCGATTTCAGGAAAGCGTATAAAAGAAATTTTTTAACATTAATATGTATTGGACTCTGCCGGGACCGAGAGTAAAAACTTATAAATGATAAAAACGTATAAAAGAGAAACGTATAAACGGTGCTTCTGTATAACAAGTAGCTGACACATTTACAGAAAACATACCAGCTTGAAATTTACATTTAAATGTGTCTGCTTTGCATAAGTGTCACTATGGTTGACTATTCAGTAAAAACGATTTTTGACTCTTTCCTAAGGTGTAAATTTACTTCAAATGTCATTTTGTACTTTTGAAAGTAGTCTAGTCTGTTTTTTTTTTTGTTATTTTTATTTCATATGGTTTTTTGTTATTTGTAATTCATATAGTATGTAAAATTTTAGGTTCAATATAAGTTTTTGGCTACACATTACTCCTATTATACTGATTTTTTTTTTTTTTTTGGAAATAATTAATCCATTAACTATGAAACAAATTCCTCAACTTGTTCAGATTATTTATACTTTATGATAAATTTCAGTTTTTGCTGATTCAACATTCAAGTTAAATAATTCAACTTAGGTTTTAAATTGTTTGTTAAAAAAATGAAGTATTTTTGCAACTTTTGAAATAAATGTAATGTTTTTAATAAATGTAATTTTTATTTTTACATTATTTCTCTGATAAAATAAATTTTTTCACATTTATCTGTTGATTTTTAGGTATTCCTTATAGACGAGGCTACTTGCTCTATGGTCCAGCTGGCTGTGGTAAAAGTAGTTTTATGTAAATATGAATTTTAATTTACTTCTATGCATCAGAAACGTAGTACAAATGTGAATAAATAGTTAAAAACTTTCAAATTTTGTTAAAATTTGTGTTGCAGTGAATTTTTTTTTATCAACTTCCTTAATAACAAAATTTGTTTTTTTTGATGGGGAGTGAAGTTTATTGACTTAATGATAACCTTTTTTTCCTAACTTTCTCGCTCTTTTTTTAAAGAGGTTAAATGATCATCAGATAGTTCAAGGTTTCTCTATGGTCCTTATAGGTCCTTAGAAAATTATTTTTTTTAATTCCAGGGGCTTGTTTCTTTTCTGCTTTCTCTTTACGAGTCTCAGTATTTCCTCATACACGTTGTTTTCTAGAAGCAGTGCACTTAATACCCAACAATGCTGAGGCCATCATATTGTGTTTACATATCTCTTCAGAGTTACAAATTCTCCCTATTTTGTTGTAGGATTTCCCTTTTAGCCAGCAATCCCACTCTAGTGTTTTATAGTTTATTTCTCTAATTTTTTAAAATTTAAGTGAATAATTTTCTATTTGAGCAACATTTTTGGTGGCCTATCTTATTATCTTATCTCTTTGCCTTCGTTTCCAAATCCTTTTCAAATTTGTACTTATTTTTTTTTTCACAATTCTGAAGTGATTTTAGAAAAAAAAAATGCGGTTTTATCTTTATTGTGATTTTATTCACACTATGAATGTAAGTTACACATTAAGACATGCTCAATCTCACAATCAATTTTTTTGGGAAATAATAACTGGTTGCTTTTTCACTTATTTTCATTTCCCCTTACTTTGTAATTTTTTTATATTCTGTATTTTATTGGTCAATAAGTAGCTCTTTGATGTGTTAGGTATACATCTTTTTTGTAAAGATTCAAATGAAAATTCTATAACAAAAATTCTTAAAAATTTCTATCTTATAAATTTCTCTTTAATGCTGTTTTGTTGCGGCTTCCTAAAAATGATGTAAATCTTTTGCAGCTGTTAAAAGTTCTATTGCTTATCTGTTTGCTTTTATGTTTTATACATTTTGTTTATAGGGCCAATGAACACAACATAGTACATTGCAAATTAATCATTATAGTCTTGTGGTACCATTTTTAATAATTGAAGTAATATAATGAATTGCAATAGAGTGAAGCACACACACTATTGCACTTTCAGTCATTCACTTGCCTGTCTTATGATGTTCTTTTTAAATAGATGACCAGATACTTTGGAATTTTGATAAAAATTGTTCAAATTAATTAAGGTCAGATTTGTATTGTGACTTTTGTACTGAGATTTTGCATTTCTAATTAATACAATTCAGACATTATAGGTTTATGTAACTTAGATTTTTTTTGTGATTTTAAAAATATTTCTTGTTAATTATTTTGTTAAACTTTTTATACAACATTGTTAAAAGATCTAAACTTAAGATTTTTGACAATTTATTGTAAACATTTTGACAGCTGGCAATACTATTACTCTAATTGTTTTTTCATGTTTTGCATTAAAGCACTGCCTTAGCTGGAGAATTGGAGTACAGCATTTGTATTTTGAATTTAAGTGAGAGAGGATTATCAGATGATCGTTTGCAGCACCTGATGAGTGTTGCTCCCCAACAAAGTATCATTTTGCTTGAAGACATTGATGCTGCATTTGTCAAAAGAGAAGAAGCTCCCGCAAGTATGTTTCGCTATCTATGTTTTATTTAAACCTTCGCTATAAACGTATTTTAATTAGGAGTTTTATTTTCGCTTATGATATGATTCAAGCTTTTATTCTTTTGGTTAATTTATATGATAATGGGGTGGGTGGATGAGTGTGGTGGTGGTAATGTGAATATTCCCCATCTGGTCCAGTGAAGCTAGACCAGATCTATGAGTTCAAAAATGTCTAAGAAGTCCAAAAACAGCTGTGAATCAGCCCTTGCCTCTTCACAAGAAAATCCGAGACATTTCAGAATGTAATTAGGAGAAATAGGGGCAGCATCACATTTGAGGCATCGCGGAAATCTTCTTTTGCTATTCTCAAAATCTTGGCATCTAAGGTAGCCTGGGGAGAATCTTGAAAAAGCCCCTGATGTACTCTGGAGCCCTGGAATGTTATAGCAGCTCCAGGGTTTTTCTGGAAGTACCAAGGCTGAGTAGGAGGCTCTTTCCAGGTTTCTCTTAAAAGTTTCCATGTCATGGAGGAGATCTCAGCTGATGTTAAGCACATGTGTTCTTGCGGTTCCACAGGATTATCACTGGAGCAATGTGAAATGCAAAATACACTTGAGTCTTGATAACTCAAAGCTTTATAACTTGAATATTTTTTTATCTCGCACTCTTCATTTGGTCCCAAACTCTTGAATAGGTTGTAGGAACTTTCTATAATTCGAACTACCGACAGCTCGTAACTTTTAGCCTGTCCCTTGGGACTTTGAGTTATTGAGATTTGACTGTTATTACTACACCTTTAAAATAGCAATTTGTTTTTCTCTCACTGCATGACATAAAGAAATTAGTTTGTTAAGTTTTGCAATCATGCTTTTATCCAAATTGAAGTAGGGAAGTTTTTTTCTAATGGTGTGCACTTTATCCTGTCAGACCAGGAAATTCTTTAGCATGAGTGTTTGTAAATTAGGTCTGTCCTAGTGAATAAGACTTTAATGAACTGTTTCATAAATCTGTACCTCAGAGCTGGACTAACGTAAGTCCATTTTGGTTATTTTTCAGGAGAGCGTGAAAACATTTGTCTGATGCATGCATAGGATGGGACTCTCACTCTTTTAATGCTACTAATATTAATTGAAGGATGTTCTTTTATGAAATAGTGTTCGCATGCAGAATAAGTTTCTAGATTTTCTATTCAAGTACAATCATTAATTAACGTGGATGATTAACAGTTACTTGTATTTATCTTTGCTTTTCTATTTTTATTTTTAAGTTTGAACTTTGAATTATATCTAACTTTTTCTTATGTTCGTTTAGAATTAATTTTTACATTTTAGCTAAGGCTGCCTATGAAGGTCTGAATCGAGTAACATTCAGTGGCCTGTTAAATATGTTGGATGGGGTTGTATCGGCTGAGGCTCGTATACTTTTTATGACAACAAATTATCTGGAAAGGTATGTATTTATTGATTTTACTAATTGTTTCTTTATTGAAAAGTGTTATCTCATTGACAATCTTATGTTTGAACTGATTTTCATTTTTCACAGCCTAAACTACGATGCATTTAAAATTATTTTAGTTTTTAAATGTGTGCATTGTAGACAGTTGTTAAATACTGTCGCAGATTTACGATACTGCAAATGTTGCAACTGTGACAATGGGCCCAATGACATAAGGGCAATAAAGGATAGAGCCAAAAATTTGATGAGCAATAAATTGCTTTAGTTGGTTCAGTTCATCTCTAATATGTAAAAGTACATTTCAGGAAATCTTTACCTCTCAAAAGAAATTCCCACAATAAAGATTTTAATAAGAAATAACACAAAAGCCAAGTTAATTCTTTAAAGTTTCAGTTTCTAACTTCCTTTTCAAAGCTACTTTGGTGTTTTGTAAAAATTTTTTTTTTCAACCATAAGTCTATATATAGGCAGTGTTTAACACAATCTTTATCAAAACACACTAAAAAAAAAAAAAAAAAAACAACTGATCATTATTAACAGCAGCAAATATTAAAATCAGTTCATTTAAAACTAATCGTTTACATTTTTTTCTTAAGTTGTAATGTTTTGCAGAGCTGGTTGAAGAACACAATAACTTATCTTATTTTTTTAGGTACTTTTTTTTGCAGACATTATAGGTATATCGGTGCTAGAAGCAGGCAGCTCCACATTTTGAAAAACTTAAACTATCACAAAAACCGTTTTAAAGCTTCATTTTGAAAGATTCTGTCTTTATATTCAATACTGTGTTAGAATTTGTTTCATTGAAAGCAATCGCAATGATATTTTAATAAAGTATAATATTCCCTGTGTGATCTATTATAAATTGGAACTGTCCCCTTCTTGCAAATACGTATAGTAGTCCTAAAACTGTAGTTTCAAAATTATACATTGAGCTATTGAAGAGCTTTGTTGTTCCTTTCCTGAAACATAGCCTGTTGCAGCTTCTTTCCTTAAATATACTATGGAATATAGGTTGGAGATAGCTTGTTCTTTCCAAGAATGAAAGATAATCTTTTTCTTCATGTATTTCAATACAGTCAACGCTCGATATAACGACCGTCTCCGTTGTACAGAAAACGGTCTTTATAACGAGTGGTCTCTATAAGAGGTAGAACATAGAGTATATTGGGATACAGTTGGGGGTTTTCTCACCGGTCGTTATATTAGGATGGTCTTTATAACGTGTGGTCGTTATAACGAGCGTCGACTGTATAAAACACAAAGCTGGCAAAACTAAGAGCTGTTGTCTTCTTGTACCAAGTTTTTTTTTAAATGTATTTCTATAGTCTCAAAGAAGCGCTTAGCTCACTGCCCAAATGCAGCAGATGAGTTGATCTACAACACAAAAATATCAATTGCCACTTTGAAATTTTAAGTAGTGTAACAATCTTTTATTAGCAACGGGCAATTTTAACAAGTTCTCAAAATTAGTAGAGCTCCATGGGTTATGTAGATTTTTCATGAATCATGTTCACATTAAATTTGGTTGATTTTGTCTCAACAATATTTTTGAAACTATGTGTTTCAGCAGAAAGACACTCCTAATGCAGCTTCAATAAACCGAAACAAATGCATTTAAGCATGAAAAATTCGTTTTTTTCAATATTTTTTGGATTGATTTTAAATTTACCTAGACTTTCGATAAAAATTGTATTTTGTAGAAAGGCACAAAATGAAAGTCATCAATAGATTTTATTATTATTGTATCGCATCTACTTGCATACTTTTTAACTTATAAGTTTCAAACTTTTATTTATTTATTTTGCAGGTTAGATGCTGCTTTAATTCGCCCTGGTCGTGTGGATGTGAAAGAATACATAGGTTTTGCTTCTGAACATCAGCTAAGACAAATGTTTCATAGGTTTTACCCCGAAATGCCCATTAGTTTTGCTGAGCAGTTCGCTGTGGAAGTGGCTAAAACAAATAAAAGTGTCAGCATGGCGGGTGTTCAAGGACTTTTTATGTTTTATAAGAATGATCCTAAAGGTTTATTAGAAAATGTAGATAAAATTGGCAAATTATGATGTAACATTTCATAGAAAATTCATTGAAGATTTATTTGCAGAAATCTCCTTTTTTAATCATTACATGACATCATTTGGAAACATCAAGTATGAGTGGTGTAGATAAGAAATGCACTCATACTCTCTTTTGAGGCTCAATGATTACGTTTTTAGAATGAAAATGAAATTGTTTCCCTTAGTGTTAAGTGGTGTATTTTCAGTTAAAGATTGTAATACTGTCGTCCTCGCTTAATCGGGTAACCGATGAACGAATACCCTGCTTATAAAAATAAAATATCTCGGAACCGACGCCATAGACGTAATGTTAAAGATCCCTGCTTAATCGAATACTCCCTTTAATCGAATAATATTTCTTGGAACCGACAGTATTCGTTTAAGCGGGACCGACAAATATCAATTGCCACTTTGAAATTTTAAGTAGTGTAACAATCTTTATAAGCAACGGGCAATTTTAACAAGTTCTCAAAATTAGTAAAGCTCCATGGGTTATGTAGATTTTTCATGAATCATGTTCACATTAAATTTGGTTGATTTTGTCTCAACAATATTTTTGAAACTATGTGTTTCAGCAGAAAGACACTCCTAATGCAGCTTCAATAAACCGAAACAAATGCATTTAAGCATGAAAAATTCTTTTTTTTTCAATATTTTTTGGATTGATTTTAAATTTACCTAGACTTTCGATAAAAATTGTATTTTGTAGAAAGGCACAAAATGAAAGTCATCAATAGATTTTATTATTATTGTATCGCATCTACTTGCATACTTTTTAACTTATAAGTTTCAAACTTTTATTTATTTATTTTGCAGGTTAGATGCTGCTTTAATTCGCCCTGGTCGTGTGGATGTGAAAGAATACATAGGTTTTGCTTCTGAACATCAGCTAAGACAAATGTTTCATAGGTTTTACCCCGAAATGCCCATTAGTTTTGCTGAGCAGTTCGCTGTGGAAGTGGCTAAAACAAATAAAAGTGTCAGCATGGCGGGTGTTCAAGGACTTTTTATGTTTTATAAGAATGATCCTAAAGGTTTATTAGAAAATGTAGATAAAATTGGCAAATTATGATGTAACATTTCATAGAAAATTCATTGAAGATTTATTTGCAGAAATCTCCTTTTTTAATCATTACATGACATCATTTGGAAACATCAAGTATGAGTGGTGTAGATAAGAAATGCACTCATACTCTCTTTTGAGGCTCAATGATTACATTTTTAGAATGAAAATGAAATTGTTTCCCTTAGTGTTAAGTGGTGTATTTTCAGTTAAAGATTGTAATACTGTCGTCCTCGCTTAATCGGGTAACCGATGAACGAATACCCTGCTTATAAAAATAAAATATCTCGGAACCGACGCCATAGACGTAATGTTAAAGATCTTTGCTTAATCGAATACTCCCTTTAATCGAATAATATTTCTTGGAACCGACAGTATTCGTTTAAGCGGGGCCGACAGTATGTGCATAATTCACTACTGAACAGTGGCGTATATACCATGTTGCAATAGTTGCATTTGCGAGGGGCCCTCACAACCATAGGGCTTTAAGGGGCATAGGGAAATGCACATGATAAATGTTTAACATAATTCTGTGATAGATGAAGGGGCCCCCAAAAATGCACCGCAAAAAGCCCCAAAACTTGTAAATTTGCCAGTTTAACAGAACCTTCCTTGGATTTAATTTAAAATTGCTCTTGCCACCTAGCTTGAAACGCACTATTCGTTTATCTTGATACCCCCATGAAGAGTTTTTTCCGATGCCTTTGCGAAATATTATTTTTCAAAATTTAAAAATAAAGTAAGTAAAACATTGATGGAAATATATTTAAAACAAATAATTTCCAAATTTATTTATTCTTTTTGAAATACTTGTTTGCAATAAAAATTCTTTGAGCCTCTTTAAAATGAGTTTGTTGAGTCTGCTGAAGGGACGGTGAGAAAATACAGCAAGTAAGAAGCTATTGTCAAATCCCATTTAGCCAAATGTGTTACATCAAAAATCTCGTTTTTGCGTTAATTTCCAGGAACAGTGTGAGCATTTGTAAGAGAGTATAACAAAATTTCTTTGCTGCGAAATGATATTGCTACTCCCTTTTAACTTTATTAAAACAGGATACAACTGTACAGAAAAAATGGCTCAGCTGTATAGTCATGTTACTGCTGATTATTTTATTGAAAATATTTTATATTTGTAATTTATTTTTCTCATATTTATTTCATTAGTTCTAGCTGTTTTGATATAATTTTTTTTTAGATAAGAATGAAATCGGCACTGTCTCCAACGTTTTCCTAGTTTTTAGTTTGTGATTTTAACATATGATTTACCTAGCCAATTTGTAGCTAACTTATTTCTGAGAAAACTGTCCCTACTTATTTGTTTGCCCCCCTCCCATGTACGCATTTTCATATAATTTGAAAGCTTGCATCAGTGCTGGATAATTTTTTTATCATCATAAAATCACCATTGCCTAGTATGAGTGCTTATAAAATTATATGATATTTTTACATTTTGTTGGAATTGATACTGTTAAAAAATAAATCTGATGTTGAAAGTATTTTATTGTTTTGATTTGTTGTTTTAAACTTTTATTTTTTTAATGTCCCACCTTAACAAAGAGGAATTTGATTTCCATGTCTTAGTTTTCTGTTTTTATATTTATTAGTGCCTTCAGGTACGATTACTAATCATTATACCATGAGCTTATACCATTTGTCCTGCTTTATTTGGTAACAGATAAACGAATACCTCGCAAATACGAATAAAATCTCCAGAAACCGAAATATTTGGTTATGGATAATATACCGGGTTGAGTTCCAGAACCGAAATATTCAACTCCGAAATACTTTCCATAGACATTAAGTTAATGCTCCCTGCTAAATCAAATAATTTCCCCAAATAATCGAATAATATTGATTAGCATTGGCAAATATTTTTAATCAGAAAATTTTTGAATAAATGAAAATTAAATTGAGTAAGATTAAATTGATGTGAAACATTAAAATAATATTTCCTCCAATAACAGGCAAGAAAAATAACATTCATATTGCATTAAAACATTCCTTTTGTCACTGCCTCATGGGAAAAAAAGGGTAGTGACATCAATAGTAAAATTAAATAACACAAGAAAATGTAACTTTTGCAGACAATAATAAATTGATACATATTTAATGTGAAACATGTCAAACGAGACCAGAAAAAAAGAAGCTAGAAAAGTTTTCCCCCAGAGACCTTGAGCAAGGAATCCATTTTTTTTAGCCTTTTCAAAAAATAATGAATTGAAACAAGGTTCCAAAACAAAGATTTAATAACTCAAGTTGTTAATTTTGTTTTTTTATTTTTTATTCCTATTATGTTTTTAAATATTATACAAATTTGTTGTTTGCTTAGTGTTTTTCAATAACTTTTTACCAATAACCTTAACTCCTCCTAGCATATTGCTATTGATTTCTTATTGTTATGTTTTAAGGTAAATGCTGTTAATTTGAGAAGGTAAAAATCGTTTCCCCGCTTAACCAAATAATATTTCTTGAAACTGATGGTATATGTTTAAGCGAGGCCAGTATATCTTAAAAAGTCACTAGCACATAACTCATTTTGAAGTTGAGGGGAGGGGTTGATAATTTGTTACTCTAAATGCATGCCTGAAAAAATCAGAAGGAACAGTGTCAGTAAGCTGTTCCTTCATTGCAATAATTCGATGGTGTTGCCTCACTATCACAGCAATGATGATGATCTCAACTTCTATGAAAGAAGTTACTTGATCTCTGTTCCACTTTCCTTTGATATTGATTCTTTCCCATGTTTAAACCATAAGCTTGTCCCCTTTTTGAACCATAATATATGCTTCCAAAAAGTCCTTTTTTGAAATGCATCTTCAGAAAATTCGCCAAAGCAGTTTTTGTAGCTTGTTAGTATCCAAAGTGGTTTTGAATACATTTGAAAAGCTACTTCCTGGATGGAACTGCATGAGGAAGAGTGAATTATTTGTAAATAAATTACCTGAGCATGTGAAATTATAAATTGTTATCAGATGTGAAAAATTGTGAAAGATTAAACTAAGTTTTAAAGTAAATGTTTCTCAGATTTTTTTCTATCATTCTCAATTTTTGTAGTAATAATTATATGTTGCTTTTTTGATTTATGCCATAAATATAATTGAAACTCTTTATCTTTTGTGCAAAAACAGTTATGATCACAGCAACATTTGAAAGCGCAAATTTCAAAAGATATTGCATACCGGAATTTTGAAGTAGTATGCAATACTACTGTACTAAAGTACAGGGTGAAAAAGCAAATCATGTACAAATTTAAAAATATTTCATTCTTAAAATACCATTAATTTTAACTATAAAATTTTTTGGTTGGTTGGCGAGAATTCATAATTTGAAATGATATGCAGTTTTTAAATTTTCATTTTCTATGTACATAGATCCTTTCAGTAGCTTTTAAATTGTAGTGTGGTCAAGATGTTTTTGTCAGGAAAAACATTTTTTTACAGATGTAAGGACTTATAGTATGCATGTGGTTTTTTAGTGGACCATAACCTGTGTACTTAACTTGTAAGACAAAAGCAATCTTCCTTCCTGTATAAAGGGCACTTAACTAAGTTTTCCAATGCTCTCTTCATCAGTGAGTGACTTATACCATCAACGATAAATTGATCATTTAATTTAATCTGGAGCTTTCAGTTTTTGAAAAACACAAAAGTGACGAGCCTGAAATTGCAATTGCTTTAGAGTTCTGGATGCCCGAATAATAAGAGAGCTTACATGAGTTTTCAGAGCTCGTATTGTAAACTCATCTGCAATCCCAGATTTCTTGCTCTCGGAAGCAAAACATTTTCCTCTTCATATTGTACATATGCTGCTCAATAAATGTAGGACTCGCTTATTCTTCGATTTCCAACATTTTAAGAAAAATATATTAATTGCCAGATATCAGAGTCTTGATTGGAAGCAGAAACGTGCTCCCAAGCACTTCTCTAGAGAGAAGGAAATGCCCCTCTGTGGGGAAAAAAAACCTCAGATCCCTACACTCAACTTCAACGTTACAAAGATCATTTAAAATTGTACTTTTAGCACTTCAAGTTCAAAACAATACTGAAGAAGAGCTACTTACCTGACCTTCCCCCCCCCCCACCCTATTTCACCAAAAAAAAAAAAAAAAAAAAACCAACCTAAAGCAGTGTTCCTTGGCGGCTATTTTAATTATAATAACTGATACTAATATTTGCTCATGTTGATCAAAAGGCCATTTTTAACGGATTGTGTGTCATTACAGTGGGCATGTATATTATGTATTTTATTGTTAATCAACAGATAATGGTCTGAAGACGGCAGGCTCTCTAATAACTAAAGCAAAAAGGCAGGCGTCAGCCACCTTTGTTGTGAAAAACTGCTACAAACAGAGCGTATGAACTAGTAATGGCTAAAAATATACAGCTTGCTTAAACATTTTTTTTGAACAATGCAACTTTCTTACAAACGCACCCGCACACACATAGATATATAAATATATATATATATATATATATATATATATATATATATATATATATATATATATATATATATATATGTGTGTGTGTGTGTGTGTGTGTGAGTATATTTCTGTTTTAACCTGCATGATCTCGATTATTGCAAGCGTTCATCCTAAATGCATACTTCTAATTTGCTTAAATGCTCAAAATAAGATGAAAGCTATCAAATGAATTAAGCTGTTAAAAGAGTTCGAAGCGAAAAAAAAAAAAAAAAAAAAAAAAAAAAAAAAAAACTAAAAATACGGAATTTAACTCTTTATACGGACGCCAGGTACCTTAACTTTTATTTAAGGAAAAAAATCTTCACATTGAAAAATAATGCCAAAGCAGGAAATTTGACAGCTTTACAATTAAAACTCGAAGAGATGTTCGAGTTCAAATTTTATGGGCTCGTGCAGAAAATGAGATCGTAACCTATCCCACACTTTCAGTAGAATGATTGGTTTTCATTCTATGGAAGCTGTTAGTGGCTATATTTCTCCTCAAACCTCTTATTGACAGTGAGTGTAAAGTGGTGGAAACCACAAAAAAGCTGCATCTCATATCTCGGTGAATATCGGTCGCACTTATACCAAACTTTTGGTGTTCGAATTATTTTTTTAAGCTCTTGATTTCCCTAAAAATAAGTTAGGGGACCTAGAATCCGTATAAAAAGTTACATTTCGCATTTTTAGACTATTTTTTTTTCCGCTTCGAACTTTCATTCCCTTTATTCTGGACCTCTTTTTGAGCATTTTTGCCATCTGCATCCAGGACGAGCGGTTGCGAAAATGAAGGTCAGCCAAGAAAAACGAAACACTTTTTTTATACATATGTGTGTGTGTGGAGCTCAGATTCAGTTTTGTTAAGAAAAACTTATTGTTTTTAAGTTGGAAAAAGAGATATTAAATTTTTTTTAAACAAATAAATCCAACTCTTACCTATTCAAATTAACTTTGTCAGTTATGTTATGTGCAGCATATTAAAATAATAATAATAATAATAATGATGATAATAATAATATTAAATTCATAAGAAAATGCGCTGGTCAAAATAGTTGAATTGAACTTTTTAAAGGAAATTATTTGAAAAGTATCGATATCTTTTTTTAAAGAAGCAATGGTGAAAATTAAAAGAGGAGGGTGTAATTTAAACAATTTAACATATTTTATAATTTTTGGGCTGATTCCTAGTTTAAGGTCCGGCGATAAATTATTAAATCTGGCAACCACAGAATTATCATTGGATGATTGGATTGTTTGGCGATTTTCAGTTAAATGATTGCAACCTTAAGCTACAGTCTGAAAAAAATCGCCAAACCCGGACCCTAAAGTAGTAATTTACCAGTTTTTGATGTAAAAAACTATAAAAGTTCATATCTTCTTTCAGAGGTGGCACTAAGAATCCCCCTTTTGTGAAAACAAACAACAACAATTCATGACAAAAGTGAACTCAACAATCCGAATTTAAACACTATTGTGCTCAGCTTGCTATCGATGTGTTTGATTTCCGTATTAGTCCATTTAATTAAATTTATACTCGAGAAACAGATGTGGCCAATTTTACAACAAAGTATCATATAATACCTGTCGTATGCAACTTAACAATGTGTTTCTAAAACCTTAACGCATTGTTCACGGATAATTTGGACGAAATTGTTAATATATAACACCAAACACTAGAAAGAACCATAATGTATGAAACCAAGTAGTGATAAAAATTGCATATACGTGTATAGGAGTTAGAGCGAAGCTGTTCTAAGAGCTGTGAGTGAAAAATATCAAAATCATTTGTGAAAACCTATTCAAAGTGCTGGTAGAATTTTTGAAAAGCTTGGAAAGGAGACTGGTAATTAAAATATTCGAAAAATCAACGAAAATGATGCAACAAGAACTAATATTAAATTAAAAATTAGAAAATAGTCCCCCCCCCCCCGAAAGTCACCCTCGCCTAGTACTTGAAGTTTTTTTTTTCTTGCTTTAGTACAAAAATTACTAATTAGCAATTTCGTCATTTCAAGTTTTTCCAAGGGAGGGGGCAAAAGGTAAAAACACAATGCATTTTCATCAGAAAACAACAGAAAAACCATGCCCACGTATAATGTAAATACATTGATTTCTCAGAGTCTGAGGGGGGGGGGGGGGCTGACCCCTCTAAATGACGGGCCTGCTAATTTGGTTCATGTAATACATCTAAAACTTTGTTAAAATCTGACTGTCCTATAACCTCGAAAGATCGAAAATTCCACCGATTATATAAAATACAGAAGAACATTAATAGAAGAACCTTCGTTTAATAAACGATTTTTAATAAAAGAAACTACTTAAAAATAAATATGATGTTTTAAATTACTATATTTTAGCAATATAATTATTCCCCCAGTTCAAAAAATTAGCTAAAAAAAAAAAAAAAAAAGAAAGAAAGAAAGAAAGAAAGAAAAGTAAAGCGATGAAAATATGTTGATGATTATGTGCCTGCTGCGAAAACCGACTGCTTCAATTGGACATAACATTGAAAAATTTCCATTGTGCGTGTTCGGGTCATTATCTTTTAGAAAATGTTACGAAAAACTTTTGTGTAGGTATTTTTCACTGGATATAGTATCACTTAAAACCTTCAATAACGTGTTTTCCTTGTAATTGCCACTAATCCTCGACGTCGAGAAGGTTTGTTTCAGTATATAAATAAAGGAAAAGATTTATCTATTCGAAAAGTTCAATCGATACGACCAAAACTGGATCAAATTTATCTGTCCTCTCAGAGGATGTACTTAGCATTTTCTAATGCTTCAGTTCACTTTGTGGCGAAAGTTTCATTCCGTTTTGAATTGGGTCTCCCAGATGCTTCGGAGATTTCTGCTCGACGTGATCCAAAATGGAAATTCAGAGCGTCATCAAGGTAAGAAGACTTTGCAGTGTATTATCGCAGAAAACTAAGGTATTTGTTGCATTTCAGTTATTTATTTGATTTACGTTGGGGAATTAAAATGTTAAATACTGTTTTCAAAATTTTAAAGATATTAATAAAATACTCCCTCACAGTCCATAACTAGTAGCAACGTTGAAATACTTCTGCGCAATTTTTTGATACTGATGATTTTGTTATTTTGCATTTTTCAGAGGTTTCACGATGCTCTATGCTATTTATGAACAGTATTCACTTGTCAAGCATTCTCTTTCCCTTGCTAAATAGTGCCAAATTACTTTTAAAAATCCAGAGCTAGCATGTTCCTCTCCAAACAATGTACTATTGTGCACGGATTTTACCAGTGACTGGGCACGTTAAATTTATGTTCGTGGTCATAATATTCTCCAAGTTCCTATTCCAATCCAAAACCTATAGGGGTACTGACCAGGGTTTCTTGGCTCTTGGTCTAAATTTAAGGAAAAAAAAAAGACTAGAGCGTTCTTTCGGATTCAATACAACCGGTGAAACCACGTGTAATGGTAGGTACAGGGACTCTGGAGTATGTGTGTCTGGGGGGGGGGGGGGATTTTAGTATTATAAGGCTGAATTAGAGAGCTAAACCGCACCTTTTTTTAGGAACTATGTAAAGAATCCCGTGGAGAGTATAAAATAAAATTTATTACATACAAGAGCATGTGTATTTTGCGACAAAAATAAATAAATAACATGAGGTAAATTTTTTTTTTCTAAAAATATTACACTGCTGCTCCTCATCCGTTTTTTTTTTAAATTAAAGACGCCGTTTTTGTACTGGAGTTATGCTGCGCCTGGCATAAGAACAATAAATTAAAATATTTATATCTGAAGCTTAACTATCGAAGTATTACCATAAAGAAACTTTATGGTTTTGGTGTACTGAACTTCATACTGTTTGATCATTCATAATGTTTGACAATCAGTCAGGCTTCTTCACCTGATTGAAAGTAAAATTTTCCATTAAGAATTTCGGCATTAAAAAAAAAAAAAAATGTGTTCTTTTCTCTAAATTTGATTTAAGCGTATTCTGATTAGCAATAACGATTTATTGTACACCTTTTTTTTTTTTTTTAAATTTATGTGCTTTGCCGTCACTTAGCTAATTCTTGGAATTCGATATTTTATGCAGGTGTTTTTCAGGTCATTATGGTTTTACACTGCTAGTTAAAGGTTCCTCGTGCTGTAAATTGATTTGAGATGCGTACTTTACTCGATGAATTTGCCTCCGCTTTTGCTATGTTTTCAGTAACTTAACTATCAGCCAATGCCTAGGAAAATTGATCAGGAAGATGGTTGTTGGTAAGAAAAGTAAAAAAAAAAAGTTCATAATGATAATCAAAGACATTAAATGTACTCCGGGAATATGACAGTTAGTAACACTGTAAAGTATATAATATGGTTAGGTATAAATCTCAATTTTCCTTTAAAAAGAAACTGCATCATGTGTATCGAGACGCGGTGCGGCATGTATCCTATACTGTACGGTACAGAAGTCGCACACCATGAAAGCCGGTAGAAGAAAATCAAGTATTCATACGCACCGTACTCTGTGTAAAGGCCCTACATCAGAGGTAGGCAACCAGTCTATTGCGATCGACTAGTCGATCTCGAACCCAGTTTGAGTTGATCGCAGCAATATTTTGTACGTTGCTTTCTGTCTGAGTAGAGTAATAAATATTAATTTCTAGAAAAAAATTAGGTTTGATGTCTAAATCAAAAGTATATCTAACAAGTTCTCAACCTTTTTTTGTTCCTGAAACTCTTTATGAACTCTTTTTTTAAGTAATTTTGAAACAAGAAATGTGTTATAAAATATTTTAATGCAGTTAACATAACGTTATGTTAGCTGTTTAAAACTGCAGCTTAGTAGGAATCTATATCTTTTTTGACAAGAGTTAATTCAGGATCAGCATAGTCTCAACTTAACGTGTATGCAGCACAACCCACCCTCCTCTCAAGTCGATCTTGTATTCACACCTAATTTGGAATTATATCTTCAGTTTATTCAGGGTGCCGATCGCTGCCCTACACTCTGGTTATTTAGAGTGCAAGAACTATTTTGACATACGGTGTTCAAAAGTTTTGGTAGCGCAATTATGTGCTTATCTCAAAATAATTATTGTACGGCGCTAAAAGTAATTGTCGAATTAGGGTTCATGTTATACAGGGGTTAAAGATTTTATTCTACACTTTTTCTGAGCTTCCATCATTATATAATTACAAGAAAGTCAAGGGGTGCGGCATCTATTCCGGATGTTGCAACGCTCTTGGATTTTTCCTATATCGGTGTATCTTAAGAAAGTGTGAGCCCTGATTTTTTAAAACGATTTGGTAGGAAGGAGGGGTGCTCCCAAACATGTTTAAATAAAACATTAAATCACCAGTTTCAATATTTAATACAAAAGAATTCAAACGCAGTTACAAATCTGAGGCAGAGTTATAAATCATTGGATGGAAATCATCCATCAGAAACTTTTAATTTAAATGAATTAATAATTCGAAAAAACACTTTAATACAAATTTTGCATGCATATGTGTCCCAGGTGAAAGTGATAGAGATGAAAATTAGAAGGCAGGGCAAGGCGTAGAACACCCCCTGAAATTCCTTAGTTTGAATATAATTTATAAAATAAGGTTTTTTTTTTAGCAATCACGATTGCTATTTGCTTTCACTTGAACATCGGATGGCGTTCCGGTTGCTTTTCAGATTGGACTCTGGGCCGCTGCGAGCACCACTGTCCAACCGGATTCTGTTGCAGGTGGTGCAGGTCCTCGAACTTCGTTCTTTTTATGCAGTGGCCCGTCCATTTCCAACACACACACACACACACACAAACATACGCCAGCACACACACGTTTACACACACACGGGTCCGCCTACACACACGTGCCAAAGCACACACACACACGCCAATATTATGCCTACACACAAAAACACACTTCCACACACACATAAACACACGCGCACCTATCACATTTCGTGATTTCAAAGAAACATAATTTGAATTCAAGATGTCAAAATTCAAATTATTTTATTATTTTTTTATTTATTTAGTTTTTTCAAATAAGAAAAAAAAATAATGATTATTTTTTAGTATCATCAAAATTTTGACACACCTTTGATTTTCGATAATGCATTTTAATAAAACTGTCAAATAATGAATAAACTTTTGGCTTAGTTAATTTTTATTTTATTACTTAAAGCTACAGTGGACAAATAAAATTGATTTTCTTCAATTATTGATTTATATGTTTAAAACTTTGTGTGCTTTTATTATTGTATATTTACTACATCTAAAAACATAAAAAACACAAATTAGTGCAAAAACAATGAATACTTTTTTTCAAATTTCAAATTTAAATATTTTTTTAACAAAATTTCAAAATGTTCCAGGCGTCACAATTTTTTTTTAAACTTTGAATTTCCACTTAATTTCCAATCATTAGGCATGATGGCACAAAACAATGCATTATATGCAATGTTTTATGAGATAGTTTATAAAAGATGCTGAAAATAAAAATTTTCAGTTGAAAAAGTCATATAAATTTTAATTTTTAAGCAATCTTTTATAAACTATCACATTAAACATTGCATGTAATGCATTGTTTTTTGCAATCATGCCTAATGATTGGAAATTAAGTGGAAATTCAAAGTTTGAAAAAAAATTGTGACGCCTGGAACATTTTGAAATTTTGTTAAAAAAATATTTAAATTTGAAATTTGAAAAAAAGTATTCATTGTTTTTGCACTAATTTGTGTTTTTTATGCTTTTAGATGTAGTAAATATACAATAATACAAGCACACAAAAATTTAGACGTATAAATAAATTATTGAAAAAAATCAATTTTATTTGTCCACTGTAGCCTTAACCCAAATGTTTATCCAGTTTTTCAGTTTGAGTATTATTAAATTTGAGAACTTGAGGGCAGGGACATTTTCCACCCAGTTCACTAAGTAGTGTCAATATTGTAATTGCATACTAATTGTTTCTCCTTGAAGTACACGAGCAAAGAGTATAGCAGTCTTCAAATTGCTGAGATAGTCTCATTTTCTTTCCAACAAATATATGCAAATTAGAATCTTGATTCTTGAAAACTAATTAATGGTATAATTAAGATTCAATTTAGTTTTAGAGTTTGCGTTCCATTTCTAACATCGACTTCGATTTGAATTTTAAGTAAAATTACAGATTTTAATGGATTAGTTGTAGTATCTGAATGAAATTAACCTCATTCTCTGCCTATTGTTTAAGCTTTCTATCTATTATTTTTTGAGCTTTTTATATAAGTTTTGAGCGTTATTTCACCAACAATCACCAGCGAAACATAGTCGTCTAATCCACTAAACTGCTGCAGCAAGTTATTTAATTATGAATTTCATATTCAAGTGTGTTGCATTAATTTGTTATGTCTTTTACTGGTTTTAGTACTGAATGTGAATAATATAAATGTTTCAGTCCCACAAGCTTTTAATTTTCGCAGTTTGTAGTGTGTAGTTGTTAAAGTAATTTTTGCGGTTGAAAGAACACACGTTTGACTTGTTTTTGAGATAAACGATTCATATTGTCCCCTCCTTATTGTAAGAATCCAGCAGTTCTTGAAAGTCATCACATTACCAATTTTACCAGGCTCTGGAACTGATACAGTAGTAGTGTTCAAACAAAAGTTGAATTAATGAGATTTAGAAATCGCATATTTCACGGTTTACATTTCTTTCAATGCAGAAAAGGGACTTAAATATATATTGTAGGAAATATTTTTTATTTTAAGCGGTACATGATTAATGCCGAAATTATTAGCTAATTATATTAATGCATATCACTCCCTATTAAAATTGAGTGGGGGAGTCCAAAAACCAATCATCTATATTTTGTTAAAAACCAAATTGTGACTATTTGCTTTCCAGTTCAACTGATATGGACACACCTTTCAGCCTGAATACAAATTAAGTTTTCCCATTTATAGAAAATATGAAGCATTGAAGTTCGAAGTTTTGACTAATTAATTCAAAAATATCCTAATCTTGAAGATGACTTGTGCTCTAACTAAGCTTGATCTCGTACCGTATATACAGGCCACAACAATATAACACAGTCATAGAACCATCTAATATATTAAATACTAGCGGTACCCGCACGGCTTTGCCCGTGGTATAAAATTAAAAGTTTATTTGTAAAAAAATGATATAGCAGAAAAAAATACTCTATTTTAGTTATAATTCAACTATAATTCCTTCAAAGTATGATATAAAAATTTGGTATGGACCCTACACTACTTCCTTTTACGTGTAAATTTCTTAGTAGATGCCTTAAGTGCTAAAATAGTGCTTGAAGTGAGTAAGATAACAATTCAAACATTTGCATCCCTAGTTTGCCACGAAACAATGCAAAAAAATGTTTTACAATGATTAATCTCCTAAATATCGCCGATTTTAACATCATTCAGTAGATTTTTCGCAAAATATCGCCAATAGCGCCAAATTGAACCCAAAAAAATTTTTTTTTCGCTAAATTTATTGCCAACTTGGCGATATGTCGCCAAATTGGCGTCAAACACTTGGTGACCAAAAGCTTGGCGAGATATCGCCAAGTGGTCGCGCCAATTCATATCACTTTGGTCTGCATTGAAAGCCCTGATTACCCCATAAAAGGGGTAAATCACCCCCTTGGGGACATTCGAATGCAACCCCAAAGATAGGTGCACAAAAATAAGCCAAAAGAAAAAATAAGAAAAATTTTGTTGCTCACAGAAACCAACAGAAATCTTACCAAAGTTTAAAAGAAGAAGAAAGTTTTCTTTCCTAACTTCAAAAACAAAATAATACATTTTCCGAAATGACATACTTTAGAAAGAACGTTGCAATATCGCAATAAGATAGAAGTAAATATACTGAAATAGAATTGAATGCCAAATTGTAAAAAAGTCGCCAAAAAATAATTTTTAATATTGTCTTTCATTATTTATTAAATGCAATTATTGCTGCAAATTACAGTCCAACAATAAATAATCACATTGCAAAAGTATATTTGGAGCAATTTTTTCTTTTAAACTCAACTGATCCTAAAAATTTTAAGTATTAGTCATAGAAATTTCGTGCATTATTCTTCACAATGATAATAAAAACAATAAACATCGACAAAGATCAACCAGCAAACGATAAATTAAAAGCTAAATTCGTTCACTCAAGCCATTTGCTGCAATTTATATTGAAATAAATTAATAATGAAGTAAAATATGTTTTGCAGACGATAAATTTAGAATGGTATCCTGTATTTTAAGGAAAGGACTCGATTTCTCATTTGATTGACAGGTGCCATCTTATCACGGTTTTTAATATTTCATTTGACTAATTTTAATAAGGCTTGGAGTTTGGATTGTTACAAAAACAAATACATTTTTAAAATTATTAAGGGAAAAAGAACGAAATAAAAACGTAACCATGGTAACAACATGAAAAGTTGATTTCCGTTGATAAAATAATTCATTTCATCTCTATTTTCAAACAAATTTTATTCGCGAGCAAAGCCATTTTAGAATCGTTTGGCTTGCTTTACTGAAGGTAAGCCTTGAATTTCGGGATTCTAAAAACAATTGTTACAGCTCTCCTGATGATCGTAGAAACTTCGAAAAAACGTCATTTTGTGCAGAAAATTTCAAGCTTTCGAATGACATAAGACTTGAAAATGTGTATAAAATATTTCTTCCCTATTTTATCGAATTTCCGCTAAGAATTCGAATAGAAAAAGAACGAAATGGAATTTTCGAAAAATCGCTTCGAGGTGCAAAACTACATGCTACAAACTAATTTTGTACCAAGTGGCATGAAAATCGACCGAACGGTTTTGGCGCTACGCGCGTAACAGACAGACAGAAGGAAAGACAGAAGGAAAGACAGAGAGACAAACTTTCAGCTTTATTATTAGTAGAGAAGAGATAGAGAAGAGATAGAGAAGAGATAGAGAAGTTCACCGTAAAAGAAGTGACAGCGAATATTATTCTTGTGTTCAAAAGCTGTTGGTCAGAATATTTAGGGAAAAAAAACTGTATTATTAAAATGCTCCACATGAAAAAAAAAGAAAAACGCTATGTCAGGCATCTAATACTAATTGCTAGTTTCACTTATAAAAGCTTTACACCTGGTTAAAGGATCTCAATTCATTCGTGGTTTAAGTAAATTAATGTTGGCTTTGTCCAAAAAAATGTACCCTGAAAGTAGCTAAATGCCATTAAAAGAAGCAATTCTGGAAAAATTGCCATAAACCACAAGAAAATTGAAAACATTAAGAAAACGTTAGCTTATATGCCAAGTGATTTTTCCGCTGATGAAAAAATTTGTTTAGGGCCTATAACAGATTGCTATGAATTATAAAAGGACTTCTGAATTAATAGGTTTCGTTTACCTTTTAAATTTACTTCGTTTGTTGTTCATAGTGTAACAGTGGCAAAAACATCCATATGAGTTCAGATTTTATTACATATATTATATTAAATTTCATTTTAAGTTTTTGGTGAAAATCTATTAATGTTTTCCCTTGTTAAAGTAATTATTTTTTTTTCTATGTTTTTGTCTAAAAGCAAGTCATCTAAAATTTTAACTAATTTTCTTAATGAAAAAAGAAGTTATAATTCCATAAAAATGATGGGATCTTAAACAAAGAGCAATATTCTATGGTAAAATTTTTTAAAAGCCTTATATCTTAGAAAAATGTTCAAAAATTTAGCTTTTTGTCACTCCTGTAATATTAGTTTTAATGGAGATGTCTGGTTTTCCAACTCATTGATTCCATTATTTTTCATCATTTTATCTTTATAAACATAAGAAAAAGTTATATTTAACTTATTCTCTTCAGCTTTCTCCGTAAAAATGGCGCATTGTTGGATTATTGTTGAACAAGCATTTCTTTTCAACACCTACGTTCAACCAATAGTTTTTTTACTTTTGATTAAACATCTCTTTTTAGCAAATATTTTCATAGCAACCTTTGTCGACAGCAAAAGTGAACTACACCCAAGTAGAAAGAAAGAGGAAAAAAAGGTGACGAAAAGTCAACATTTCTCCGGAGATAGCTTTTCTCTATTGAACGAAATGAATAGTGTGTGAAGTACCTTGGCCATACACACACATCAGGATAGAGATCGTATTATTTCAGATTGTTTGCACGATATTTGAAACATTATTAAAAATTGCATTACAAAGCGAAGAGTACACAGAAGTCTGACAAAAACACAAGAATTTACATTATTTATTACTTGAGAGAATAAAAGAAAAAGAAAATATGTACCCACGATAAATATGCCATGAGCGCCGTCTCTAAATGATAGCATTTTAAGCTTTAAATAGGAAGAAATTTTCTACATGAACGATTGAGAGTAAATGAGTTCTTGCTATTAAAAAAAAGGAGTAGCAAAAACACTTAACAAAGAAAAAGATTACAAGCAAATGGGTTTTTAATCATAAAATTTGTTATTAAACATAGATTAGAGTATACTAAGCAAATTTTGTGCGGTTCGAGCTGTCGATTTCAGCAACAAATCGAAAGTAGAGGCAAAACACGAAAATGAATTAGGCCACAGAGTAGACCAGTCATTTTGTAGGAGTGGAAAGTTCTCCTTAATGCAATATGTATGCTATGCGCACGTATTTTGTTGTACTCTAAGTATCTACTTATATTAAAAACTGAGTATCTTTCTAACTATCTTTCTTTCTAACGATCTTTCTTTCTAACTATCTTTCTTTCTAACTATCTTTCTTTCTAACTATCTTTCTATGTCACGCTTCTTTCTCCTGAACGCCAATGACCTGAAAGTCGAACCAGGTACCGATAGATAGGTAATTTTTCAGGCTTCATTAGTTTCAATTGATATAATTATACGATTTTAATTAGCGAAGATATCAATTAATAAGTAGTCAAGTTTGAAGCGATTAAGCCTAATAAATGATTAAATATGAAATCCATTCTTGCAAACCGTCGTTGCTATGAAACAGTATAATAACAATGATAATGAGAATTTTGAATGAAGGCTTAACTAAATCAAACACGAAACTCATAAGCGGGCCACTTACGTAGAATTTTTATCGCTAGCTACTGGTAATATTTTGAAACATTTATTTGTTGAAGAGCCATCTACTTATATTAAAAACTGAGTATCTATGTCTGCTTTTTTCCTTTGAGCGAGCTGAACTTACTGAAACTTTCCTCACCATCTTGAAGGCGTGAAGCATCTCAATAATTCGAATGATTTTTTTTATATAGGAAAAAAGTAAAGGCGTGAAGCGCCTGTAAGCGAGCCGCCTTGGCGGGGAGTAGTTTCTTTAAATTTTTTTCTCACTACTTTCAGGGCACGAAGTGCCCGTGCAACGCCGGGCCACGTGCGTGGTATGTCTTGAAATCGAATGAACATTAAATTATATCAAATAATATAACTTCAGAATGAGGTAAAAGTTAGAGAGGGGGGAACTTATGCATCAACATGCCGCAGGAAGCTAATCTAGCTGCCCTGGCAGCTAGTCTACTTATATTAAAAACTGAGTATCTTTCTAACTATCTTTCTTCTAACTATCTTTCTATCTTTCTATGTCACGCTTCTTTCTCCTGAACGCCAATGAACTGAAAGTCGAACCAGGTACCGATAGATAGGTAATTTTTCAAGCTTCATTAGTTTCAATTGATATAATTATACGATTTTAATTAGCGAAGATATCAATTAATAAGTAGTCAAGTTTAAAGCGATTAAGCCTAATAAATGATTAAATATGAAATCCATTCTTGCAAACCGTCGTTGCTATGAAACAGTAATAACAATGATAATGAGAATTTTGAATGAAGGCTTAACTAAATCAAACACGAAACTCATAAGCGGGCCACTTACGTAGAATTTTTATCGCTAGCTACTGGTAATATTTTGAAACATTTATTTGTTGAAGAGCCATCTACTTATATTAAAAACTGAGTATCTATGTCTGCTTTTTTCTTTGAGCGAGCTGAACTTACTGAAACTTTCCTCACCATCTTGAAGGCGTGAAGCATCTCAATAATTCGAATGATTTTTTTATATAGGAAAAAAGTAAAGGCGTGAAGCGCCTGTAAGCGAGCCGCCTTGGCGGGAGTAGTTTCTTTAAATTTTTTCTCACTACTTTCAGGGCACGAAGTGCCCGTGCAACGCCGGGCCACGTGCGTGGTATGTCTTGAAATCGAATGAACATTAAATTATATCAAATAATATAACTTCAGAATGAGGTAAAAGTTAGAGAGGGGGGACGTTATGCATCAACATGCCGCAGGAAGCTAATCTAGCTGCCCTGGCAGCTAGTCTACTTATATTAAAAACTGAGTATCTTTCTAACTATCTTTCTTTCTAACTATCTTTCTAACTATCTTTCTATGTCACGCTTCTTTCTCCTGAACGCCAATGAACTGAAAGTCGAACCAGGTACCGATAGATAGGTAATTTTTCAAGCTTCATTAGTTTCAATTCATATAATTATACGATTTTAATTAGCGAAGATATCAATTAATAAGTAGTCAAATTTAAAGCGATTAAGCCTAATAAATGATTAAATATGAAATCCATTGTTGCATTGCAAAACGTGGTTGCTATGAAACAGTAATAACAATGATAATGAGAATTTTGAATGAAGGCTTAACTAAATCAAACACGAAACTCATAAGCGGGCCACTTACGTAGAATTTTTATCGCTAGCTACTGGTAATATTTTGAAACATTCATTTGTTGAAGAGCCATCTACTTATATTAAAAACTGAGTATCTATGTCTGCTTTTTTCCTTTGAGCGAGCTGAACTTACTGAAACTTTCCTCACCATCTTGAAGGCGCGAAGCATCTCAATAATTCGAATGATTTTTTTATATAGGAAAAAAGTAAAGGCGTGAAGCGCCTGTAAGCGAGCCGCCTTGGCGGGGAGTAGTTTCTTTAAATTTTTTTCTCACTACTTTCAGGGCACGAAGTGCCCGTGCAACGCCGGGCCACGTGCGTGGTATGTCTTGAAATCGAATGAACATTAAATTATATCAAATAATATAACTTCAGAATGAGGTAAAAGTTAGAGAAGGGGGACGTTATGCATCAACATGCCGCAGGAAGCTAATCTAGCTGCCCTGGCAGCTAGTACTATATATTGAATGCATACCGCCATGCAACGCATATTTTTGGTTCTCTGTAATTAATACTTTTTTAAATTGTTTTATCATACAATCATGATTTCTCTTTTATTTACGTGCGAAAACTTCTTTTGTATGGTCAGGACAGCGAAAACTTAAACTTTGGGTCAAAGGTACAAATCTTCAGGTTTATCCGTATTTTGAAGATAAAAAGAGAGCATTTTTGATTACAAATAAATGGTTATGCATTACAATACAATAGTATGAATAATAATGCGCAACCACAATTTTACAAAATGATGATGAGGGACCAAGAAATGTGTAGTTCTGTGAATACATGGCCTATCATTTTCTCCAAACAAATCTCGAAATGTAATCCCCATCATTTGCTCATTATACGTTCGTGGTAGCAATGACAAAAATTTGCATGACCCGATGAAAGCTCTCTCTTTTCTCCTTGGGATAGACATCCACACACACATATTCTCTTTGAAAGTTTCAAAGTGGATACCAAAGATATGAGAGACATCTAGCAGCTTATATTTCTGTGTTGATTTTTGTTACCCATTTCTAATGGTTATTTTGAATAAGAGTCTCATTCAATTCAATCTAATTATCAGCTTTATAAGTTCCGACGAAGGACTACAATTGATGCCTCATTCTCATTTGAATCGGTGAGTGCAAAAACAACATCAGTCACAAAAATTCTAAATTCGTTTTTTGTAGAAACAAGCTGTGAGAGGCAAAATGCGTGTTGATGTCAAAAAACACGTCAGTCAGGTTACTAATTCGAAAGATACGGGGTCTATTATTTGAACGTTGACCGTAGAAACAATGCTAGAATTAAGACATTTTTTCTCTTTCCTGAACAATTTGAAGTTCTAGACTTATGTTGTTTATGCACTCACCGATTCATTTGCTCTGAGAAGTTTCAAAAAATCTTGACACTCAATAATTTTCTATCGTAATGAAAACACCAGTTTTAACTTTTGATTCGGAAAGTTTCAGGGGAAGATGTGGCAGATGATTAAATACTGCAGATTTCATTGACCAGAGTTGCAACAAATTGCATCACATCACAAGTGCCCTAAATGCATAAAAGTAGCATTATAGCACCTTACGAGGGAATACAAGTAGTTCCCATATAATTCTGGGCTTCAGCACCGTAAACTCAGTAAGATTAAGCAACTATCGTTTATGCTCGTGTGTTTCAGTGTACCTGCTATGGCACAGATAAAGAATGTGTATTAAAAAAGACTTCTCTATGATTATACTGTGTTAGAGAAAAAAACTATCCCTAGAAAAAAAATGTTAAGTAATAAAAGAAAAGAAAAAGTTTGCAAATTGATTGATACATAAATACCACTGTGACAATCACAAAAAAGAAGTTTCAGAATATTAACTACTCTTTTCTACACACTTAATGCCCAATTAAACAGAATACAACACCTTCAAAGTAGCAACAGAGTATTTTTGAGATTTTTTCACATAGTGTAATACTTATCTCCTTTTACCACCTTTTATAAAAATTACTTGAAGTGGTAGGCCTACCGTGAAAAAATCATATTTAACCTAAAGCCACCCCTTTCCGCTTAATGCTAAAACAAGATAAAAAACATTAGGGTTTCGATAAATTGAATGCAAACCATAAATTTTTCCTACACAACTGTAAAACCTCTTCAGACCGGCTCTCGATTAGGCGGATCTCTCCCTGAACCTGCGTGATGAAGAAAGTATTAAATTTCTCGTCAATGATTCAGTAAAATTTTATTACTATTATTCAATAGCTTTTAATAATGCCATTACAAATTGTAACTTCAGTTAACAATTTCTACTGCATTAAATGCAAGCTAAGGAAATGACATTATGTAACATTATTTATTTATATCCTTGAGGCTGTCTGGGAAAATTTCTCAGCTTTATGTACTGGTTACATAAAGAACAATGCCTTTGTATCTAATTTATTACTGAATTCCAAGCATTATGCATTCCTCAAAGGATTTTGCGAACATTATACACTCGTTTTTAAAGTTTCTATATCTGAACTAAATGCAAGTTAATTTTTTTTTCTTCATTAGAGTGTTTTCACTAAAACGTACGAGCTAGTACTTTATATTATTATATCGCCGGCGGAACTTCATGTAATATAACTTATAGTTTAATCTAACTTAAAATTGGCTTACGTGAAATGTATTTGGTAGTGTAAAGTTAAAATAATAAATCTTTTAGGAAAATAGAGCTGCCAAATTTTAGTTTAAATGAGTTATTTTAAAGTTATAGTGTACCAAATTTATTAATTAATTAGTGTGATGTATTTTATCAACTGCAAAATGTTAAGCTATAACATTTTTGTAATTTTTGACGCAATAAATTACTTTTTAAATGTTCCTTTTCCGTAAATATATGGATCAAAAGCCTCTGAATTCGGTTAAAGTTTTCATGAGTGAAGTTTCTAAATTTTATCTGACAATTTTTATTTCGATTTATTTACAGTGAAGGAATATGCTTACTTCTAAATACACACTATAATAGGCAAGTCCATTAACTTGGCTTTGTTTACTGCAGTTTAAAATTGTGGACTTGAATGTAACTCTTCAATGAATCAAACCTGAAGACAAAAAATCTTGTTGCAGAATTTATGTTAAGAGTTAACCTATTTCCTAAAATTAAAATATCTGAATGCCAAAAACAAACCCAAATGGAAATTATGTATGCAGCAAACATCGACTGAAAAATGCTTTGCATAATAAATTTATTCAATTAATAAATATTTAATGAAACAGAGAAAAAATATTTATATTTAAGTTAAACAAAATAATGAGGTAAATTTCAGATTGAGTTTCAGGCATGAAATTGCAAATTTATCTAACTATATATTTAAGATCCTAGAGAAAAAAAAAACAATAAATAGACATGCAACATCAAATGAGAAGAAATTGCAAATAGTTGTAAGCGTTGATGCATTTTAAAAATGCAATATTCGTTTTTAAGACAGTTTAGTGCTTTCTCTTCAGTTACTTTTTTTTATTGACAAAATTCACAAAAATTCTTTTACATTTCACCATGACACCGGCTTGTAGTACAACATTTTCCTAATGGTGTTTGTAAAAGTGCCATAAACTGGTGAAATTAATTGCCAATAAGATCGTTGCTGCTAAGATTTTTCTTGAATTAACCAATTTCTTGGTGCAGCTTTGAAATTTGTTTTAATCAGTGTTTAACTGTATAAACCCAATTTTGTCTAATAAGAACAACAATAATAATAAGAACAAGACGCAGAGAAGAAATAGCAATTGAAACTATAACAATACATTTTATTTCCTCTTTCTAAGAGAAATCTTTTTGATGGAAATATATTTTCAATACTAATTACTGCGTTTACATAAAATGGGGAAGCAATTTTAAATAGAAATTAATTCTTAAATTGTGTAATGAACTATGTACTTTGACATCCGTTTCATCTTAACTACTAATTTTTTCAAAAATAGTATTCTGCATCATGAAAAAGGACACTTGGTGACATAAACTTGAGCAAACTAAATCCTGATCTCTTTCAAGAGTCTAAATGAATTCATGACTTAAATAGTATTTATAATTCAGTTTCTGAGACAGAAGAGCACCCGGTTCAGAAGCATTCAATCCCATAGAAATTTTGGTACACTTTTGACTAGTTTAACTAATTTTCAACCTCCCTATTAAATTTCACGAGACTAATATTGTTAAATAATGTAAGTTATGAAATATTATTAAGTTTCACCGGAATATATTAAAGTTTGAGTTAACAGAATCTGTCTTATTCAGCTCTTCGTTCATCCTGACCAAGTACATCAGCATTAAACACTGCTGATATTCAAGCGACTGTTTTAGGATTTTGAAACAATTTGCGAAAATTGTCTAACAGTTTGTGAAAGAAATTTTAAACGTTTGATAATTTTCAATAAGTTCCAACCAGAAGCTCCTTGGCTAATACTGAGTAGGGTGGAGCGAAAAAAATGAATTTTTGATTTTCGTAAGCGGGTACCTTTCATTTACTGTGAATGAGGCTAAGTAACAATTCTGTAAAATATTTCAGTCTTGCGACGTCATCTTTAGTCTGCGCATTTGGCCTAAAGTTTTGAAATTTTTGATTTTTTTGAGATTTTTCAAATTTTTTAAAAAAATATTGCAAATGATAAAACTAGTGACAGGTGGTTATCAAATGGAAGAAAAAGGTTTTAAATATACAAGGAACTTTTTAAAATCCTTTTAGATTATAATTTCAGTCTGCGCAATGGGCCCAAAGTTCATCAAATTTTCCGATATTTTCAATATTGAGCAAAAATTTGATGATTTAATATTTCCTCTCAAAATTTAATTAAAGTGCCATCAAAACATTTTCTTAATCATTTTGTTGTTTCTTTGAACTACTCAACTCTTTGCTTGCTCATTGAAATTACCCAGGACTCACCACGAGGAAGTGGCCGCACTTTGGGTGCCACCCGCGCTCCTCTTGCTTCCAACCAATGAGAGCACACATTTACATTTCTTAGACAAGTCAGGAACAATAAATTGTTTCTTTGAGTAGGAAATTGTTTGCATTGGTTTTGATGGATGCACTACAAAGACAGGAAAATACAAAGGTGTAATACGGAAACTGGAAGAAAAACTTGGTAGACCTCTGTAATGGGATATTTGCCAATTACATTTGAATGAACTTAATTTGCGGCATTTTTTTGCAAAAGCTAGATGGACCTACCAGTGGACCAAAGTGATTTTTTGGGCCTGTTGGACGAAGCTAAACAACATGTTATACTTTCAAATCAGTTCAATATGAACCTATAGAGTTTGTCATTGATCAGATCGATGGTGACAATAAAAATGATTTAAGTACTGAGCAACAGTAACTTCATGAGATGAGCAAGGTAGTTTTGACTGGGAAAATATCCAAAAAATTATGAAACAGAAGTCCAAGAAAGCTTTCCCAAGCCAGATGGTTGACTACAGCAAACATAATCTTTAGACTATAATTTTTAAAAGAGTTCGTAACTTTCGCGGTAAAAGTGTCCTTGCTCTTTTAGGATGAAGTGCAGACGTTACTAATTTAGCTATGAATTTGTGTGAGATTATAAAGAGTTACACTTATCTCTCCGGGAAAAAGCAGAAAATTGTATTCACATCCATTCAAAACAATGTATACTTTGCACCCTAGAAATATGCTGTTATCGATATCAATATATATAAAAATGGATGTATGTATGTTTGTTCCTTATACAAATCCCAGTTTTCGTCGGATTTTCATCAAACTTGGCACAGAGGTTCCTTGATGCACTAGAATTCACATAGGCGGGGTTTTGAAATTTAAAAAAAATCCAAAAAGCTCAAAATTCAAATTTTTTGTCTCAAAATGGCCATTTTCTTTCAATTTTGAATAGATAGAGTAATAGAGATAAGCCTTTAAGCATACAAATTGATAAAATTTAACACATTTAAATAGGAGTATTTTCCAACAAAGATTACGATTAACAATGAATTATCAATTTAAGGCTCACCTATTTCATTTTAGCATGAAATAAGTTTTTATATTCCCATGTGGATAGAATTCATTCAAATATTTTTTAGAGCTATGTTGTATTAATAAGCACCCGGGCAACGCCGGGTAATAATCTAGTTAGTTCATAAGAGAGAGCATATAAAGAAACTTGTTTTAAATCGTATTATCAACGCTCAATCTAGAAAACAAACAAGCAAACAAGTGAGAACGCTTCAGATCCCAAAAATAGATAAAAATCTATTTTCATACATTACATACATAAATCAAAAATCAGAATACATCGATATGATTTCTTGTCATGATGTGGAAATTACAAAGCCACCTTTTACACGTAATTTAACAACACAATATTTACAAAGATTACTGGAAGCTGAGAATTTAAATATGATTTCTGAATGCGCTCTTTTTAAACTTCCATTCAAGACTCAATCAGTTGAAAGAGCTGTCAAATAGGTCACAAGCTCTTCAAAATTGGTATGTAATCACAGGAAAAGAAAAAGGTTAGTAAAAACGAGGATATCTGACAGAAATGTTTGATCAATTTACGACACAAAGGAACAATTTAACTGTTAAAGACATATCTAAGAAATGTAAATACGTGCTCGCATTGGTTGCAAGGAAGGGCTCACGTGTAGGACTCGAAGTGCTGTCACCTCCTCGTGGTGAGTCCTGGGTAGTTCCGCATGAGCTAGCGAATAGTTGCATGGTTCAAAGTAATAACAAAATGAATAAGAACAGGTTTGAAGACACTTCAAGTGAATATTGAGAGGAAATACTGAGTTAAATTTTTTTGAAAATATCGGAAAATTTGAACTTTGAGCGTAACGCACGAACTGAAATAATAATCTAAAATGGTTTTAAAAAAATCCTTGTATATTTCAAACCTTTTTCTTCCATTTAATAACCCTCGGTCACTAGTTTTAGCATTCCCTAAACTCAAAACTTTTCATACATATTTTAAATAAACAATTAAAAATATTGAGTACGTCAACTCAAAAGTAGAAATATAAATATGAACAAAACTCAATTTTGAATATAAGATAATATTTATATGAGCTGAAAACTATAATTTTGAGAAAAAAGGATACTTTGCTATGTTCTTTTTTATATTTATATTCCATTTCGAAATGCAATGAAATATAGTTAATTCAGCATGAAATGTAATGATTATTTTTTTTCTAGAAAGAGCGAAATAAATGTTTAGTATAAATTCATCTCCTAAAACTGTAAGCATGTACAAACTCACTTTTTGACTTAAAATAAATGTTCATCCAAACTTGAAAGATTATTTTTTAAATTGTATTCAAAGGATTACGCAGCAGTTTCAATTTACTTACATCACCAATTTAATTCTAAAGTACCACTGTCGTGATGTTAATAAAGTACCTTTCGCGCAACGCATTTCTGTGTGTGGATACTTCATAGAAATAGTAAAAGCAGTAGTATTAAAAATTGCAGAGGAAACAAATTCTAATTTTTCTGTTCATATGAAAGTCACAGGTTGATTTGACAGAAAGGGATAAAAGTAATGGATTAGCTTTAATATTGTTCTCCGTACTTTTTTCAACTTCCGGTTTTTTTGCTAGAGATGCCGTTTTTCTTTTATTTGTAATGACGTTGCTTCTGATTTGATTAAAGCATGAATTCTGAAAACTGGTTTATGTGAAATAAATAGCAAAAACTGTTTTGAAAGGCAATAATATATATATTTTTCTGCTCGTGTATCTCTATTTACTCTCAAGCCCACGCATACATATTCGCGCGCGCGCGTGTGCGTGTGTGTTTTAAACCATTATCGAAAGACTACTTTCAAATTGCAAAAGAAAAAAAAAAGACGACAGAGGGGCGTAGTGGCCCTAACCCTATGAGATCTAACCCTATTCCAGTTGGTGGATTTTCATGATGCAGAAAATTGATAGCGTCCATGTCGTATGATTGATGTAAAAGGCATGTAAAAGATCCCTCGAGTACTTGTTAGGCTTATAGTATCTCTTGGCAAAATTAAATTCCTAGTGCAGTTTCGCATCGAAGGGAGCCCAGGTGCCTCCATTCAGTGGGGAAACTGGGCGTCAAAATTCTCGTGGCAGTTGCATTCTGCCGATTGTGGTGTCACATGAAAGAGTGGGTGCCGTTCTTTAGGGAATGCACTGGTCTGAAAATGACATCACTCCCCGAGTGGCCCGTGTTCCTGTCACCGTAGTGACTCAAACAGCTGGACCCCTGGGGTGGTAGTCTGCAAATGACAAGTAGCTAAACGAAACCCCATTTGAAACAAACAAACAAAATTGCAAAAAAAAAAAAAAAAGAAGAGCCGAAATAACTTCTTACGAATGCGGGCCAAATGCAACTCTCGGTAGAACAGTCCTGATTTGGAAGAAAATTATATGATTGTAGTGGGACAGGGAAATGGAGATGCCAATTGTGAATATTAAATGAGCAGACTATTTTAGGAAGATAGCAGGGAAGGACGAAAATTTAACTTTTGTTAGAAATATTTTCTATTGTTTTTAATGACACATCAACGGCAATGATGCAACTATTGTCGAACATCAGTAATGATGATCTTGTACCGGATAAAAACTAAATTTTTGTTGAATTTCAAACTTTATATAAAGTGTTCGGCTTTAAAGAGAATTTTTTTTTCTTTGACCTTTTACGAAGTAATGCCACTTTTTTTTAAGCAGAATAAATTATGCAATAAAGCTATGAAGCTGGGTATGATTCAAAGGATGATAGTGAACTGTCGAGAGCCACTTCAAAAGACTGCTGACGGATTCTTTGTCTTGAATAGTTTGAATCTTATTAATTTTCGAAATCGATGAAACCTTTTGGTCTGTGTGATTGGTAGGTAGCGGATTACGTGATCCGTTGTTATTACGTGACCAGTGAACCTTGTGTCTGGTGATGTCATGTTGCTTCAGGTAGCAACCCACGTGATTCTATTGATCAAGTTTTTTTTTCTTGTAGACGATAAGGCTTTTTGCAACGTTTTGCCTTTTGCTTCGGTTTACGCATTTTATTTATAGAAGACTTGTTTTACTCAAAAAGACTATAATATCGGACAGCACATATCTTTTTTCTTACTTTTTAATGGTTTTTCCGTAGTCTTTTACAGTTTCTTAATTTTGTAGACGTGCTATTTTTTAAATTGCTATTTACCATGGTTTAAATGCCAGATATGTATAAAAATTTTGTTAGTTATCAAGTACAACATTCTAAAAAACTTTTGGTCTAGCAGTTGAAACATTTTTATCACTTTTTGACTTAGTACCAACTCTATACAATAGAATTTTCAAACAAATTTATACATATCTTTCTTCACATTTTACTTTACATTAAAAGTAGTTCTGGTAACTTTGAGAAGAAGAAAAAGTAGCGTAGGCAAACATTTTATTCCGCTGAAGCATTTTCAAAGCTATGAAAGATGAATAAATATAAAGTAAATTTTAATGCAATGTGACAAATAAAATGTACGATAACACATATGTCTGGAAAAAGCAACATGCATTTCCTTCAGCTTGAGATAAGTTTGAAAAGAATATTCGTACCGAATTTTTAAACGGAGAGAATGTTTTCTTCTTTTATCTTTTGATACGTATAAGTGTTTAATACTTTTAAGTTACTTAGTAGAACTCTAGAGTTTAAAAAATAACATTGCAATCGTGAGCGTTTATTCTAGGTTTTTATTTTCAGGAGAGTTAAAGATTGTGTTAGCAGAGTCTGCATTTTAGTGTTTTAAAAACATCATAATAGGTTAAAATTTTTAAAGCAGTAACTGGAAAGTAGCATCTTTTATAGCTATGACAAAAATTTCGTTATCTATCACGTATTTCGTTTTTATTTATATGAATTCTGCAACAGAGAGCGATCAATTTGGCCCCCAAACATATTGATATGCTTCTGAAAAATTGTGAATGGTGTCATCTGAAAAAATAATAAATAAGATAGTATTCTTTATCCAACCATCCAAAAATTGGAAGTATTCAAAATTCCTCTTTTTGGATACAGATTTTGTGAGTTACAAAATGCTGTCGATGAATTTGTATAAGGTATGTGAGCCAAATAAGGCCATCCCCCATTGTTTCATATGGGGTTTAAAAAGACATTCTAGCTTGAGATTTTATCGTCTTTAGAAATCCAAAATGCTGATAAAGCGTTCTCAAAAGCAGTTTGTTATCAACGGGCGGATTTGTAGCTACAGTTATTACAAAAACTTCTCGTCGAAACTGCTTAATTTTTTTGCCGTAAATTTTGATTGTTCAAAGTTCACTGTAGTTAACTGGTACAAAAAAAAAGTAAATTGTTCAAGAAAGCCGTATATCTAGTTGGTGAATTCAAAAATGAAAATATTGTTGTGTGCTGTCATTTTTTAATACGCTTTTATTAGTTTCACATGTGGGTATGTCTGTACGTAACTCTAAATAAAAAATAAAATTCACGCTCTTTGCAAACATAAATGTAACATATTTAATACTATTGTTAATACTAAAGGCTAAACTATATTATATGTTGATGAATTACAAGTGCATGTAAACTTAACGGATATTCATTAGTTTTGAAAATCAGATTGAAATCAGTTAGCGTATAATGAAATATAGTTTAACCTTTAGTATTAATGATATTATAAAGTATATTTCTTTTATATTTGTGAAGAACGCAACTTTTATCTATTTAAGTTTCTCAGAGCGACTTTAAATTTCAGTTGTACGTTGATCACGGGACACGGGAGCGTCCCGCCCCGCCAAGAAAACTAAATACAAGCCGCCAAGAAATTTCTGTCGCCAAGAAAAATATAAAAGAGCGACTAAGGACTGATTACGCGAGTAACCAAACCGGGGTTTTCCCCCTCTGTATCTCAACCCCATAAAGATGCCTAGAGTTCTTTTTTTGTATACTCAATCTCCAGCGGCCACTAACGGCACATACTAAAGCAAAACATCCAGGACCCTCAGGGGGAAGGGTGATAAAGGTTAAAAAATCGCTATTTTTCGCACTTTTTAAAAATTGTTTGACAGGGGTCCAGACTAAACGGTAACTCGGATTGAGCTCTGCTTTTGCACCCACATTTATTTTGTCCCAAAGCTCGGCATAGGGGATTTTTCGACCCCCCCCATCCCTCCCCCCTCGTTTTTATTTTCCGTATCTTTTCTCCCCGGGGGTCCTTAGTGTTGATTTTTGGTATGAATATTCTCGATGAGACATTGAGGACGTTTTCCTAAAATTTACCCCCCGGGGTCATCGCACCCCGGAGTTATTAATGCTTAAAATTGGTCCGATTTCTATCTACTAGCTCTGTTCAACATCTGAGCATTTATGTTGTCATTGTTGGGCGACGAGGAAAGAAAACTCAATGATTTATAATTTCATCTGTTGCCAGTTTCTATTTGTTAACAAATAAAATATTTGTAATTGATTTTATTGCATAAGGCTTTTAAAAGGGATCTTCAATTTAGTTCATTTTAATATGAGATCGGCAGTAAGGGTTTTTTTTTTTTTTTTAACTTTTAATTTAATCGTAGTATTGTTAGCAACTAGCTTTGTTTTGCGTCGGTTCGGGTGGTACATTGTGATTGATTTCAAATTTATCCTAGACTGAAGAAGATCCTTGAACTTTTGCACCAAATGCATGCCGCCAAGAAAACCACATATGTCGGACCGCCAAGAAAAATGTTGAAGGAAAAAAAAAAACATGCAAAGTAAATTTTGAAGAGAAAAAAAAAACAGGCAAAGAAATAATATTAATGCAAAAACATGTGATATCTCCCCAAAAACAACAGTGTTGTAAAAAAATCCCCGCCAAGAAAACCTTAAATACTCAGCCTTAAAAAGTTATGATATCGAGTTTTCCCGCCAAGTTTGTGCCAAACTACAACTAACCTGTATGTATAGTTCTTTTAAATTGTTTTCAGTCCTGCCAGGCGGGAAGTTTGTACTCATTAAGCAACCACCTCACAAGACAAAGCTTCCCGCCTGGCAGGAATGAAAACAATTTAAAAGAACTATACATACAGGTTAGTTGTAGTTTGGCATAAACTTGGCGGGAAAACTCGATATCATAACTTTTTAAGGCTGAGTATTTAAGGTTTTCTTGGCGGGGGATATTTTTACAACACTGTTGTTTTTGGGGAGATAAATTAGTTACGAAGAAAGTTTGACTAAAAAATTACAAAATTAACTCTAAAAGCGTATTTATTAGTTTTTTTAAACTATATTAATAATCATTTCCTGTGATTTTATGATCCCGTGCTGTGTATGTTGCACCTGTGAGCACGAATTGTGCACAGGAGTGACCAAAAACAAAAAGTAATACTGTCTGTTTGCGTTTTGTGCGCCTGGCAGCCGCGAACGCTTTCATCTGAAAAAGGAGAGATAGGTTTAGGATGCGCACTTTCCGATGCCTTCAGCTTTTGTTCGATTGCTACTTCCTCGTTGCATTTCCCCCTATTTCGCGAGAGTCAGAAGAGACTTGGCGCGTGCGCAGATGATTCGGAGGTGGCACGAAAATTTTTTAGACAGTAACTTATCGGTGACCAGAATGTGACAACTGATCATCTTCCTTCCCATTGAAGTAAATATGACATTTTTGGTAAGGTCTTTTAAGTTTAGCAAATGCAATTTCATATGCTTTTATATGGATAGTAAAGAAAATTCAGTTTTTTTTCAGCTTTGATCTTTTTTGCGTTTTTTCAGAGTTGGGTTTGTTGGATTTTGACATGGAATAATTATTTTCCTTTTCCTTCTTTTCTTTCTTTATTTTCTTGAGTAATATGTTGAAGGTACAAACTTTGGAGTCAAATAAATCATAAATGAGCAAATACAAGATCATGAACCCTAAGGTGGCCTTATTTGGAGGACTTGTTATGATTTATCTGTAACAAGGTTTTTTTTTTTTATCAAGAGAAAGGATTTTACTCTGAGTAGTTTTTCAAAATATTTCAATTATGATCTCGGTTTTAAAGCAACTATCGGACTTTGGGAATATATGAAAAGCATAAAATGTAGGTTCTCTATAATTTCTGCTCTACTCGTTTGCTTTAAAAAATTGAAATTTTTTACAATTACATTATCAGTTATATCATCAATCATTCATTATTTACATTATAATTTATGGTAATCCGCAAGTGTTTAAAATATTTTGTAGTTTATATTCAGTTACATTATTTTATTACGTAGCACTACATAGTTTGACTTGGAGAATATGAATCATTTTAATTGTATAAACAAATAAAAATGCTGCATCCTTTTCATTGCTAATACTGTTATTTACACAGATTTTTTTTTCCAACTTTTGTGGTGCAATGTATTAATTTTGTATTGAATTCAAAGTTTTCACTGAAAACGGAAACTTGAAGCTAGAGTTTCGATTGATTATTTCATTCCACAGCATATGGGTGAACTAGATGTCGAATCAAAGTGTTAATCACTGTTGTTTATTCATTTCTTTTTTTATTTCTTGAATAGTATAAATTAACTTAAAAACCTTTTCACTGAAAACGGAAACTTGAAGCTAGAGTTTCGATTGATTATTTCATTCCACAGCATATGGGTGAACTAGATGTCGAATCAAAGTGTTAATCACTGTTGTTTATTCATTTCTTTTTTTATTTCTTGAATAGTATAAATTAACTTAAAAACCCTTCTAATAAAGTTCTGTAGCCGAGCTCGCTAAGCTGTAATTAATCGTGGAACATTATCTAATTCTTTCCAAATTGCTATTGGAAGATGAGAAACGCAGATTTTATACCATTCATTAATTACTGAGACTCAGTCACTAAAATCAGTTGAATTGATGAGGAGTGCTATTAAAAGTTACTTACACGACATTAGGCTTTTATGCAAATTAAGCTTTAGATTTAGATTGTTTTAAAATCAGAAATTCACGATGAGTAAATATTTGTTAGTTTGAATTAATGTGGGGCTGAAAATTTGACAGTACTTCTTAATATTGCTGTAGGTATTACTTTTTTAGAGGGATAAAGTTTTAAATGCAAACAGTTGCATTTGTACTAATCACACAATTCAAGTAATCCTGCTTAACCTCTTCCCGGCTTTTCCCGAGCTGGACTCGGGCAAGCGAAATGTTCCATTCTGGCTCATCCCGAGCTCGGGCACTGTGAAAATTAACACTGCACAACCAGTCTTTCCCGAATTATTTCACATCTCCCTTTTATGGTTTCGGATGCTTTTATTTACTATTATTGATACTATATGGTAGCACTATACAATGTTTTGAGCTGTAGATTTAAGATCAGAGTAGGCGCCAACTCCAAAGTATAATGATTTCTGCCATACAGAAAGCCTACTTTACAGGTAAATACTCTTTTATTACTCATTTATTTAAATATATATTTTTACATTTATTTTTAGGAAATGTTGAATGCGAATGATGCTATTATGTTTAAAAAGATATGTATGTATGAAAATAAGCATAAAAAAATTGACATTTTTTTGATCCGTAATCCCGAAATTACTCATTTATTTAAATAGATATTTTTACATTTATTTTTAGGAAATGTTGCATGCGAATGATGCTATTATGTTTAAAAAGATATGTATGTATGAAAATAAGCATAAAAAAAATGACATTTTTTGATCCGTAATCTCGAAATAAAATGAGCCTGGAAGGGGTTAAATCGTTTCTGAAAATTGCATACATAAGTTTCCGTCTTACAAATTACTCCTGACGTCATTGGGCCAGTCATTTAGGGGGGGGGGGGGGTCAGGGGGGTCAATTGCCCCCCCTGACTTTGAGACATCAATGTATTTATATATAAGTGGGCGTGGTTTTTGTTGTTTTCTGGTGAAATTGTATTGTGTTTTTACCCTCCCCCCCCTGGAAAAACTTGAAATGACGTCCCTGGACGTCATCCACCAAATAACATATCAGGAAGTAAGACGTAGGTATATACATGCATATACACACATAGATATGGTCAGTTTTATGGTGTAGATAATAAAAAATTCTAGTGTTACTTATACTTATTTTTTACATCTTCGACAATTCTGCGACATACACCTTGTTAAGTTTTGCATTAGCTTGCGCAGTGGCGGATTTACCATGTCGAAATGTCTCATATGTGAGTGGCTCCAAAAGGAAGACAAAAATGTATATGATACATGTTTTCCATAGTTCTGTAATAGACAAAAGGGCCCCCAAAAATGCATTGCGACGGGCCTCGGAACCTTTAACCCATTAATGCCCGGTAACCTAAAAAAGGGACGCTTGTTAGTTACTGCATACGAAAACCTGTAACGGGTATATCATACGGGTAAAGCTGTTTTTCACAAGTTAAATAGTCCTTCTTCTTGAGAAAACCAGATACAGTCACTAGTTGCACATCAGAGTTTATTTATTGACAGCTATTTTTAGACATCAGTCAAGTGACGATCCAGCATGGGTAGCCGCAGAAAGTAAGTGTTTTTTGCGAACTCATTTTTCATAAAATTAAACTATTTTAAAATGATTTGCTTAAAATTGATCACAGATGCCTTCTGTAATGTTACTTTGCAAAAGTAAATTCAAGTGAGGTCGTATTTTGCTCACATATCTGCCCAGTGACCCTTAAACAGGACGTTAAATAACTTAATAAATATGGCAACGGCGATCTATTTTACGCCTAAAATGCATGTAAAGCATTCCAAGTAAGAGTTTTAAGCAGATAAAATTGAAAAAAATTGTTAAAAAAAACTTGGGCATAAATGGGTTAATCCGCCACTGAGATTACGAATACGTTGTGATGCAATATTGTAAGTGTTGGATAATGAAAAAAGATACGATTGTAGGAAAGGCAGGATGTAGGATAACTGAAATAACTACTCATTTTTTCCTGTTTAAAAGTTATTCCAGAACAACATTTCAAAATTACTTTTAAGTAAGCTAGGTTCCATGAAATGTTTCTAAGAAACAAGACCGCATTATTTAATTACTTTTATGATTACAATTCCAGCAGTATATTTACAGTATATTTGTAAAAGTTGTGTTGTTTTCCTTTTTCGAGTAAAAAAATATTTCTGGCTCTATTTTCTTTAAAATCGAAGTACGTCCTGAACAGAAGCTGTCAACAAAAATTTGCAATTTTGAAGAGATAGAATTTGCAACACAAATCTGATGTGATTTTCTTCGAATAAACTGTCTTCCAACTGAAGAATTTGTTCCTGTCGATCTTGGAGTATAAAACACTAAGAGAAATGTACAGAGAAAGCAGACAGTTTTGAAGTGAACGTTGCAAACGTTTCAAACAGAAAACAATATTCAAACGTACATTTGTATTTCAGGTATTGTATAATGTAAACATAACTATTACGCAAGAAAATTGCATTGAAGCGTATCTAAGAAAAGCACTGCGATAGATACGCGGTTATATTTATTGTTTAAAGAATACATGTTTTAAATTCATATTTGATTGTTGGATATTGTGCAGTGAAATTCACTAAATTCTGCTATTATATTACAATTGGCATTTATATATGACATTGCATTGCATTTGTCTATCATATAATAAACCTGCTCTCAAGTTTTGGGAAAAAATAAATGAACTAAACATCTGAAACTTCATGGATTTAAACTTCGTTACTTCATTGTATGACTTCGTGAATACCGGACTTCATGAATAACCTTCGTTAATTTCATTGTATTCATTTTTCTTGCGATTACTTTTCAGAACTAGTGAATCTTAAATGAGCAAAGTATGTACATGCTCGGTTCAAACTGATCTGCCCCTTGTCGAGCCTATTTTTCGTGTTAGACGCATAATTAACGAGCCAATTATACTGCTCCTCTAGTAAGTTGACCTCCGACATACGAGGGTGGATTGAAAAGTAATGCCTCCACTTGCATAACTCCCTAACAAATGGCAACATTGGTATACGGCAGGTATTGGCTTGCTCCGCAAACTCTCCTCTACAGTTGCAGTTGGTAAGAAGCCTTTGCAATGAACGGTTTGGATTTTAGAGTGTAAAGTATGGAATCCTGCGCAGATGGTCGGTCAATGCTATTTAAGCAACGTGCAATCATGGAATTCTTGAAAGCAGAAGTTGTCACCCCAAAGAAGATTCATCAGAGAATGCAAGCTGTTTATGGTGATTTCGTTGATGTGAGTACTGTGCGTCGTTGGGCGAGTAAGTTTAAAGATGTTGAGGTGGGAACATCTGATTTGCGTGACAAACAAAGAGTTGGACAGCAACCACCGAGTTTCACAAGCAAAAAGTTTTAGCACCGTCCGACTTCCATCTGTTCCCAATAATGAAAGAAGATGTTCGGGGACATCATTATGCTTCTGATGCAGATGTTGAGAGAACTGTGAGGCTGTGGTTGCGGAAACAGAGTGTCGACTTCTTCCGTGACGGCTTCAGAAAACTGGCTCACCGCTGGTGGAAATATATCCAATTGTCTGGCGATTATGTGGAAAAATGAATATTGGTAATTAAAGATCACATTCTAAAGATTATTTAAGCGTTTCATTTGTTAAAATATTCCCATCCAGACCCAAGTAATGAAGTTAGAGGCATTACTTTTCATTCAACCCTCGTATAAACCATGTTTCTTTTTCACTGTATTGTGCTCCTCTGGAAAGTTGACCTCCGACATTGACAATGTTTTACTCTTTTTTGGGTAATAGGAAAAGGTAATTCCCGTGAATTTAAATATATTTTGCGAAACTACTACGAAAGCAACCCAACTCAATTCAGTGCCAATTACCCTTTCCTATTACCCGGGAAAGAAGAAACATTGCCTAGTCCGAGATCAACTTACTAGGGAAGCACTATAATTGGCTCGGATTCGAGTTCGGTTACTTTCGTAGTTATTTTGTGTAAGAATTTCAGCTCAAATGCGCGACAATTACTGTTTCTCATTGCCCGAAAAAGAGGGACACACTGTCAATGTCGAGGTCAATTTACCAAAGGAGCACTATACTATACTTAAGAGCTTGTGACCAAAGCAGGGATTAATACTTTAGCCAGATCTGCTTTGGGAGTTCATGAACCCAAGATGTTGTAGCCGAAAGATCTACTTATAAAAAAAACTGAATATCTTTCTAACTATCTTTCTTTCTATCTTTCTAACTATCTTTCTTTCTATGTCACACTTCTTTCTCCTGAACGCCAATGACCTGAAAGTCGAACCAGGTACCGATAGATAGGTAATTTTTCAGGCTTCATTAGTTTCAATTGATATAATTATACGATTTTAATTAGCGAAGATATCAATTAATAAGTAGTCAAGTTTAAAGCGATTTAAGCCTAATAAATGATTAAATATGAAATCCATTCTTGCAAAACGTCGTTGCTTTGAAACAGTGATAACAATGAGAATGAGAATTTAGAATGAAGGCTTAACTAAATCAAACACGAAACTCATAAGCGGGTTACTTACGTAGTATTTTTATCGCTAGCTACTTGTAATATTTTGAAACATTCATTTGTTGAAAAGCCATCGACTTATATTAAAAACTGAGTATCTGTGTCGGCTTATTTCCCTTGAGCGAGCAGAACTTGCTGTAATTTTCCTTACCATTTTGAAGGAGCGAAGCATCTCAATGATTTTTTTTGATGCAGGAAAAAAGTGAAGGCGTAAAGCGCCTGTTAACGAGCCGCCTTGGCGGGGAGTAGTTTCTTGAAATTTTCCTCACTACTTTCAAGGCACGAAGTGCCCGTGCAACGCTGGGTCACGTGTGTGGTATGTCTTGAAATCTAATGAACATTAAATTATACCAAATAATATAACATCAGAATGAGGTAAAAGTTAGAGAGGGGGCACGTTGTGCATCAACATGCCGCAGGAAGCTAATCTAGCTGCCCTAGCTAATATAATCCGCCCTAGCTGCCTAAGCTAATCTAGCTGCTGCAGCTAGTTTTGCTAATAAAACTTGGAGGGGGCGGGGTCGAAGGTTGTTGATCTCATTTATTTGGGAAAGCCTTGCTCTTGGGGGAGTGAATGCTCCGTAGTAGTTAAGGGAATGAACCATTGCTTTTGGTGGGATGGGTACCGCTGGGTAAGCTGTCGTCAAAGTGTAAGATTTTGGTACGAAGATAAAAAGTAGAGAAACTAGACGAAAAATAAATTATAATTGTGTGACCCTGAGGGAGCTAAGGTAAAATTAAAAAACTATCAAAACTGGCTGTCAAAACTTTGATTTTGCAAATCAGTGTCAAGGAACCACTTATAATAGTATACTCAAAAGTTTTACGGACAATGAAACAGGTTTGAAGGTGTTGTTGCTTAACACTTAGGCTATCCGATTTTCTGCAGACATGTACGGCATCCGTTTATGGAGCACCACTGAGGTGGAAATCCGATGTGGCTCAGACAGCACTCGATTAATTAAAGCACCGTCTATGAAAATTTCTATTATTTTGATCCGAACCAGGAGCCGGATAATTCTTATTTCATCAAACCCAGAATTATTGATTTTTAATGGTAACTTGGAGGTCTTTTTGACTACGACGGATTGTGTACCAGTCATCATTAGCTTACACAAAAAGGTTTCGACTTGATGGTACCGAACTCGTAACTCTCCAGCCATGAGCCTAGTATCTAAGCGATCGGTTTACCTTACTCTAAATGTGCGCTTCTTCTGCGATATTATTAGGTTGAAAAACTGCCAGAAATATAATCTATATATATAAAGATGACGGGCTCTGTTTGTTTGTTTGTATGTTTGTAACCGGTGGCTAGAAACCCCCACAGCACTTACAGATCTGAAACTTGGCACAAAATTCCAACGTATCCCAGTAAACTGCACCTCGAACTCCGAATTCTACATTTCGAATTAGTTATTTTTAAATTTATTAATTAGTCTCATTTTTGGTGTATTCGGCATAATTGGGGGACCCATAACATTATACATCGTTAGAAAGAGTTTTTCTTTCTGAAAAAGAAAAGTTTTGGTACGTTTCCCTCCGTTAATTAGAATGGGAGGTATTAATTACTCAAATTTAGTCAATTTTCAAGGCTTAACTCTACGCAAAACTGAAACACTAGGTCCCATTTTCCAGACAAACTGCTCTTTCGTCCCTGAAGTAATTAATATCTCCTGCTACTTACTAACCTAAATGTCAATTTTTGATTTATTTCGGGTATTGTGTTTTAACCCTTTCGTGGGCCATTTATTTTTCTTTTGAATTCCTCCCAGTTTTTTATGTTTTATTAACAATTAAGCAATAACATTTAAGGAAATGCATTTTATTTTGCCGAATTTTATTTTTACATTTAAATTTCAGGGGTGGGAAGTATCCTTCCCACGGAACCATTTACAGTCATAAAGAAAATTAAATTGAATGGTGATTATTTGCCACTCACGTTTGCAGAAAAATCGTTGAGCAGTACAAATGTCACATCAAAACAGAATTAGTAGAACAAATCTCACATAAAGCTTTCAAACATTCGAAACCAAAATTACCGCCAATTCCATTCAGTCGATTGAACACTAGATGACAGCACAAAATTGAAGCGGGAAATTCCGTTCCCAACGTTCTAATAGCAGCATCAATATATTATAATGGGAATTGCGCTTCCCACAGGTGTATTTTGTAGGATCTTGTAGGTGGGAAGCAATCTTCCCACGGCCCACGAAAGGGTTAAACTTCAACAGGACTTTTAGTGGAATTTCAAAGGTTGTGGAGCACATTTGAGATAAAGAAGAAAATAATTTTTCTTCAGAGGGTTGGAGTGAATTTAAGTTTATTCAGTTGATTTCCTTTACATTTATTGCACGGACATCGCCGTGCGGGCGGTACTGCTAGTTTATTATATATTTAAGTGTAGAGTAGAGAATCACACACATAATAAGAAATCTGATTACTGTGGACGAACGAAATTTTAGGCTTTCTGTATTTGAACGGTTTCAAAGAAACAAAACTGTTATAATAATGAAGTCGCTATAGTTATGGAGACAATGGGACATATCGAAATATGTTCCTAAAATCTCTACAAAAAATAACCTAAAAGTGAAGCACATCTAACAATAAGATAATAATGCTTTATTCGAAAATCTTTATTTGAATGACAACTCTAATATGACATAAGTTTTACATTAAATGTGGGCGACGTTAACTATACAAGCGAATAATTAAGATGCGGGTGTGTGGAATATATCTGACTACGAATGAAAATGGTTTTGCGGAAAAGTAATGGAACTGCATGCAACATTCAAAAGAAGGTACACACATTTGTTTTGTAAATAGTCTGGGAGCAACTGGTTTTCCGTGCGCTTTTTGTGATACAATTATGACAGTTGGTTTTTCTGAAAGGTATTGGCACCAGAAATACGAATTCGGATGTTGCCACCCCCAAAAATAGTGCAGGGGGGCGTAAGGGGGGGGCAAAGTTTTTTCACTAAAATAAATATATCTGCATTATTTCATGCCTTACAACCAGTTTTCAAAGCGTAAAATTCTTAAATCCACTTAATAATAACATTATAATGCATAAAAAGCTGAATTCAAATTGCTGACACGCGTTTCGGAGCTATTAAGAGCTCCTTTTTCAGTGTATAAGATGAGAGCTTATGAATGAAAATTCATCCGGCTGAAGGTGTTTTTTTCATTGAATAGAGGTGCCTTGTTATCAAGCCCATTATTTGGACAACCAAGAGGGGGGGGGGGCGCCTCTCCCCCCTTTTAAAACACAAAATGCAAATGCACATTTGTGTACGTATTTATCCTTCATCACAAAGTATACACTGAATTTGCACTTTTGCCCGGGACTAATTGCCCCCCTCGAGGGGTGGTGGGAGGGGGTTGAAAATTAATGTTTTTATTCATTTATTTATTTATTTATTTTTTTGATCAGGGAGAGGGGTTCAATTTCCCCCGCTAATCTGATAACTTGTTCCTCTTAAATAGCAATTTTTTTCCGTCATTTTTCGCCCACCACAATTTTTCGTAGCTTAAGTATTTGCACAGCAGTGCAGACATTTACTTTTTTTGCATGAGTATTTTACCAGTTCTAGAATCGCCTGTGGAGCAGGTTCCATTCTGGTCATCTGGGGAACAAATCTGCTGTCTTGCATTTCCCAACCATAACCAGCCCATGGCTATGGAATATTCTGACATGCAATGACATCATTTTGCCATATCATGGCCTGATAATGTGCTCTCATGATGGCATAGTGAAGAGCTGACTGTGTTGGTGGCATTTTCTCTGATTTGGCAATTTTCTTTTAAAATAACATGAACCGAACAGAGCCAAAATCTGATTTAGAACAGTTTGGCAGGTAAATTTTGCAAACAAACTGTTTTAATGCACCAAAAATATACGCCATGTTATACTCCAGAACAGCGTGCATAATAGGGAGCGGTATAAGAAAAAAGAAGATTGCTCTCAAACCAATATATAATGCTTTAGGAGAACGTAAAATCTTTGCCTGGCTTTCATGCATTTACTGGATGTGACACTATAGGAGCGTTTGCTGGAAAAGGTAAACTCTCCTATTGGAAAGCCTTACAGCAGTTTGATAAAAATATTTTGCAAACTTTTGTAAATTTAGAAATTAATTCTACACCATTTGAAGATATTTTTAGTGCATTAGAACAGTTTGTTTACAAAATCTACCTGCCAAACTGTTCTAAATCAGATGTTGGGACTGCTCCGTTCATGTTATTTCAAAAGAAAATTGCTGAATCAGAGAAGATGCCACCAACACAATCAGCTCTTTGCTATGCTATCATGAGAGCACATTATCAGGCCATGATATGGCAAAATGATGTCATTGCATGTCAGAATATTCCATAGCCATGGGCTGGTTATGGTTGGGAAATGCAAGACAGCAGATTTGTTCCCCAGATGACCAGAATGGAACCTGCTCCACAGGCGATTCTAGAACTGGTAAAAGGCTCATGCAAAAAAAGTAAATGTTCTACACTGCTGTGCAAATGCAGACGTAACGGATTTTCATGTACATGTACGAACATGAGTGAATGTTTGGATGTAGATGATGAAAATCACTGTTTTAACTGGTAATGAGGAGAGCAGTTCAGATGAATCTGATAATGAAACTGATTTTTAATTTGCATTATATATTATTATTATTTGAATTATTGTTTTAAATTTCTTCCTAGCAATGTCTTTTTGAAACGATCAAGAACCTGAAAGATTAATTCTTGGGTTTATTTAAATATACCTATTACATTTTCTTTCAAATGCTACTGACAAATGACTGCGTGTGTGTTGTTATTTGTAATTATAGTTTTACTTTCATGTTTTTATTTAACTATTTTTTTTTTGCGCATAAATGCAGCTGAAAATGTATAGTGAGGTATAATGAAATAAAACATTTTAGTTTCAATAAATGTTTAGTTTTTTAAAAATTACTTTTTACACTCAGCAACAGAAACAAACACAATGTTAAGCAGTCCATGAGAAATTTGGGTTCATTAATCTTGTCATTATATTATTATTTGAGTGAATACACTTTAAAAATCTTTCTCTCATTTTTTTTAACTTAAAAATTCGGGTATATTTCAGACCATTTATAATGAGTATTACTGTCTTATATTATTTAAAGCACATCTGTGGCTGTAAAAACTTCCTTTAGCAGTGCTTTAAGCTACGAATTATTGTGATGGGCGAAAAATGACGAAAAAAATTGCTATTTAAGAGGAACAAGTTATCAGATTAGCAGGGGCAATTAAACCCCTCTCCCTGATGAAAAAAATCATTGTTATAATGATAATAATAAAATAAAAATAAATAAATAACAACATTTTAAAACCCCCCACCACCACCCCTCAAGGGGGGGGGGCGATTACAGTCCCGGGCAAAAGTGCAAATTCAACGTATGCTATGTGTTGAAGGATAAATGGGTACACAAATGTGCATTTGCATTTTGTTTTTAAAAAGGGGGAGAGGCAGCAACCCCCCCCCCTTGGTTGTCCAAATGATGGGCTTGATAACAAGGCACCCTTATTCAATGAAAAAAACACCTTCCGCCGGATGAATTTTCATTCATAAGCTCTCATCTTACACACTGAAAAAGGAGCTCTCAATAGCTCCGAAACACGTGTCAGCAATTTGAATTCAGCTTTTTATGCATTATCTACTTATATTAAAAACTGAGTATCTTTCTAACTATCTTTCTAACTATCTTTCTATGTCACGCTTCTTTCTCCTGAACGCCAATGAACTGAAAGTCGAACCAGGTACCGATAGATAGGTAATTTTTCAGGCATCATTAGTTTCAATTTATATAATTATACGATTTTAATTAGCGAAGATCATAATTAATAAGTAGTCAAATTTAAAGCGATTAAGCCTAATAAATGATTAAATATGAAAGCCATTGTTGCATTGCAAAACGTGGTTGCCATGAAACAGTAATAAAAATGATAATGAGAATTTTGAATGAAGGCTTAACTAAATCAAACACGAAACTCATAAGCGGGCGACTTACATAGTATTTTTATCGCTAGCTACTTGTAATATTTTGAAACATTCATTTGTTGAAGAGCCATCTACTTATATTAAAAACTGAGTATCAATGTCTGCTTTTTTTCCTTTGAGCGAGCGGAACTTACTGAAGCTTTCCTCACCATCTTGAAGGCGCGAAGCATCTCAATAATTCGAATGATTTTTTTTATACAGGAAAAAAGTAAAGGCGTGAAGCGTCTGTTAGCGAGCCGCCTTGGCGGGGAGTAGTTTCTTGAAATTTTCCTCACTACTTTCAAGGCACGAAGTGCCCGTGCAACGCCGGGCCACGTGCGTGGTATGTCTTGAAATCGAATGAACATTAAATTATATCAAATAAAACTTCAGAATGAGGTAAAAGTTAGAGAAGGGGGACGTTATGCATCAACATGCCGCAGGAAGCTAATCTAGCTGCCCTGGCAGCTAGTAATGTTATTATTAAGTGAATTTAAGCATTTTACACTTTGAAAACTGGTTGTAAGCCATGAAATAATGAAGATATAATTTTTTTAGTGAAGAAATTTTGGCCCCCCCCCCTTAAGCCCTCCTGCACTATTTTTGGGGGTGGCAACATCCGAATTCGTATTCTCGGTGCCAATACCTTTCAGAAAAACCAACTGTCATAATTGTATCACAAAAAGCGCACGGAAATTAAAATTTGACCAGTTGCTCCTCCACTAAAACATATCCCGCAGCCAAAAGATTTATTTGTTTTTAGAATATCACTTAAATCTGAAGTGCTGATAGTAATGAATATAAGTTAAAAAAATTTACCAAATCGTGCTAGTATATTTCTTGATCAGTAACATTTTTTATACTGGTTAATTTTAATGAAATATGTGTTACTAATGCAATAAAGCGAATTAGTTTTTTTTTAAGTATTTACATTCCCAAAGTAATTTTAAGGAAAAAAAAAGCATGTTTTATTTTAAAAAAAAGTTAAATTCGTCGCAAATCTTTTTAAGTCGATATAAATGAAATTAAAATACAAAATTTATCTTTTTACAAAAAATGATGCCTTAAGTTTTTAATATTATTTTTAGTAGTTTTGTTTTTCGGTTTAGATTTTTTCTATTGATACTTATGTCTTTGAAGTGCTTTTAGTTCTTATTTCTTATGAAGACGTTAAAAAACCTTTTTTGAATGTCAAAAGCAACGTGCACTAAATCACATGGATAAAAGATTTTCGTTTTCCTTTACCACGTTTCTACCTTCTAATTTCCATCGAAATAGTTCTTATATTTTTTTTTTGAATCTACTTCTTCAAAGGAATTTCTAGAACTCCAGTGAAGGAAAAATGTGTCCCTTTTTAATATTGTTCAGCTGAAACTGAATGCTTCGTACGAATAAGAAAAACCATGCAAAGTTAACATGCTTTGAGACCTGTTTAGTTGAGGGAAATCAGTAAAAATAGAAATCTTTATGAAAAAAGTAATCTCTTTTAGTTTTCGATGGCTTCTTATGAAATGACTTTCCGATTTGTTAGAAGAATTCTAAGAAAGACATTTTTTTTGGATGAATTCACATAGTTTTGAGTGTTACGAAATCATAAGCAAAAATATCATTTTTTCGAAAAGCTTTCGAAAATGTGGAATGTGGAAAAACAACAGATAAGGTAATAATTCAGCTAAAAATTCACACGTTTGTTTCGAAACGTAAAAATTCCTTTCTGCAGTGCGTAGAAATACTACGTACAAAAGTACGCACGAAATACTATTACGAAACATAGTTCTGGAACGAAAATAGCACGATGGAAAACTTCGAACAAACAGTACATATCTGCATTTAATTAGATGTTAAAAAATATTGAATCAGAATAAGAGAGTGATGCTGTTTATAATTTTTCTAATATGTTTTCATGAAGATTGATTAAATAAAATGTGAAAAATGGTTTTAATAGCACAAGCATCAAAAAACAAAATCCACTCTTTGATTATAAAAGTCATTTAATTTTTTCACTTCAGAAAACTTCCTTTTTATGTCTATTAATTATGATAAAACTAAAGATATGACTTTAACACTTTTTACCTATATTATGTAATTGGAAAATATTTGAAACTAATTTTTTTCGTGCATTCAAACATCTTTTTTTGACACTATTTTATGTAATTGAAAAATCTCCGTTTTCAATTTATTATTTGTTCTTCTTCTTTTTATTATTACTTTTTTGTACATGAAATTTTTTTTTCTTTTTGACAATTCTATTTTTTTCCTCAATGTTATTTCAGCAGTGTAGTTTCATTTTTATATTGAAAGCTCTGTTCTTTAATAACTAAAATTCTTTAAAAGCTATTGAAATATTTCTAACACATGCTATCCAAATTGGTCCCGCCGCCAGTTTCATGTTTGAAGAAGGTACAAACCTGAAAATATCTCAGATCCTTTGACCGAAAAGTGGTTTAAGATTTTTGCGGTAAACGTCCCTTTTATGTCCACATGCCAATCTATATATTAAAAAATGGATGTATGTATTTTTGTATATATGTACTTGTACATCTCTGTGTTTATTCCTTATACAAATCCAATTTTCGTCGGTTTTTCATCAGACTTGGCACAGAGGTTCCTTAATGCACTAGAATTCACATAGGGTTTTTAAATTAAAAAAAAATCTAAAAAACTCAAAATTCTAATTTTTTGTCTCGAAATGGCCGTTTTCTTTCAATTTTAAATATATAGAGTAGTGGAGATAAGCTTTTAAGCATACAAAGTCATAAAATCTAACCAATATAAATATGAGTATTTTCCAACAAAGATTACGATTAATAATGAATCATCAATTTAAAGCTCACCTATTTCATTTTAGCATGAAATAAGTTAAACATAGTGTAATAACGGGCGACGCCGGGTAATAAGATAGCGGTTTAAAAAAAATTGAAACAGCTATTGCGGTAGCTTCTACTTTCCTAATTTGATCATCAGCAAAAGTGTTTTCCATTTATCGTTCTTCAATTACGAAATTTAGCAGTCTCTTAAGATGTTTCAAAGAAACTAATTATTTACGCCCACAAATTTAAGGATAATTACCTTAGTGATTTAATGAGACAGAACGGAACAGTAATTACTGCAGTGAGATATAAGTTTAATTTTGAAATCGGTATCAATAAGCACCAGTTAAGAAGACATCTTAAAATTAGCACGATCTTTAACTTTGAAATTATAAAAAACGTTAAACTTCATTTGTTTGTTAATTATAGTTCTTTATGATCCATCTATCAATAATCATTATTGTTTTTGAAAAACGGTACAAAATAAATTTTGGTGAAATATGTCCCAAAGAACATTTTGCTGAAACGTTCCTAAAGGTGGCGCAATGCATTTCTGTTTTAAATTTAATCCTTCAATTTCAAAAAAAGAGAAAGTAATTAAAAAAAAATATCTGGTTAATATTTTTAATATCCGCCAGCATACGTTTTTCTATTATGAAAAACTTTCAGCGCATCAGACGCTATTTTCTTTTTAATCGTTGAGCTGCATTTATAACGTAAACGCTTAATTTCGAGACACTTTCAAAGAAAAGTACCACTTCTTTAAAAGCTTTCAAATATCAAGCCTCCCCGCCCCCTTTAGCCTATTGTAAAACAACGAGTAATTTTTTACTAAGTAAATAAAATAATTTGCAAAAAATGTAGGGCTTGGGTTTAAAGCCATGAGTCACGTTGCACAATTTAATCAAGTAGTTCTGCAGTTGATATCATGTCTTAACTTTTAAGTTTTAATGTAATTGCAATGAATCACTTTTCCATTATTCGGAAAAAAAGTCATTTGTATTGACAAGAAAAAAAAAAGGGGGGGGGGGCATTATTTTAAACTTCGACATTTTGTTTGCAAAGTAAGGTAAAATTTTTCTCAGATTTTGAATCACTTGACGTGGAATGACCCAAAAGTGTTTTCCATTTATCGTTCTTCAGTTACGAAGTTTAGCAGTCTCTTAAGATGTTCCAAAGAAACTAATTATTTAAGCCCACAAATTTAAGGATAATTACCTTAGTGATTTAATGAGACAGAACGGAACAGTAATTACTGCAGTGAGATATAAGTTTAATTTTGAAATCGGTATCAATAAGCACTAGTTAAGAAGACATCTTAAAATTAGCATGATCTTTAACTTTGAAATTATAAAAACGTTAATCTTTATTTGTTTGTTAATTGTAGTTATTTTGATCCATCTATCAATTATCATTATTGTTTTTGAAAAACGGTGCAAAATAAATTTTGGTGAAATATGCCCCCAAAAAAACATTTTGCTGAAAAGTTTCTAAAGGTGGGCTCATTGCATTTCTGTTTTAAATTTAATCCTTCAATTTCAAAAAAAAGAGAAAAAAATTAAAAAAAACATCTGGTTAATATTTTTAATATCCGTCAGCATACGTTTTTCTATTATGAAAAACTTTCAGCGCATCAGATGCTATTTTCTTTTTAATCGTTGAGCTGCATTTATAACGTAAATGCTCAATTTTGAGACACTTTCAAAGAAAAGTACTAGTTCTTTAAAAGCTTTCAAATATCAAGCCTCCGCCCCTTTAGCCTATTGTAAAACAACGAGTAATTTTTTACTAAGTAAATAAAATGATTTGCAAAAAATGTAGGACTTGGGTTTAAAGCCATGAGTCACGTTGTGCAATTTAATCAAGTTGTTCTGCAGTTGATATCATGTCTAAACTTTTAAGTTTTAATGTAATTGCAATGAATTAGTTTTCCATTATTCGGAAAAAAAGTCATTTGTATTGACAAGAAAAAAAAAAAGGGGGGGGGGCATTATTTTAAACTTCGACATTTTGTTTGCAAAGTATGTTTTTTGTATTCACGAATTGCGATATGATCCTATTTGATGGATTTCTTGCTTCTACAAATGGCTTCTATTGCAATCATAATTGCGAAATACATAATTTGAATTCAAGACGTCAAAATTCAAATTAATGCCTGGCACTAGATGCCGGATGTCTAATGAGGATTGTGTTATTTCAGAAGTTCAGGTATAAATAAAGTCGGTTCCGTTGGACATAGATGCCACCGGCCAGAAAGAGAAACATGCTCATGGAGGTCCACGGACCAGATAAATTTGTATTATAAGCACATAAAAAGCTACAGGATCATCCACTACAGTCAAATTTGTGCAAAACGCAATTGTGAATGCTGAGGAAAAAAAAAACTGGTAGCTAATGTGAAATTAGAACACCAGCGAGCAACCGCACATTGGTACGGTGCAACTCGTAAATTCTTCTTCTGCAGTCTATGGATGGAATAAACGAGTTTGTGGTGTATTGCATCTTTCTGACTTAGCGCTGGCTTAGGGGCGGTTATTTACTGCTTTATAAATGTAGAAATAGTTTTATTATTTCAATTAACAGTCTCTTATGCTTTTAAATATACGTGGATACGTTTTTTTTCGAACTCTTACAGTTTACAACCATAATCTGTTACGGAATATCTTATAAGTCTAACGTATTTTCCTACATTACTAAAGATTCAGAAAGGCGCAATTATTGGAATTCAATATCCCGCAATAAGTTCAATCGATTTTGTTTTTACTCGCTGTACGTACATTGTTCTAAAACATTTGTCATGGAGCACATAATTTATTTCTTCCCACAGCAAGATTGGATGTCGGCTTTTTGCAAATAACATTAATTATGAGAAAGTCCTTTGTACGAAAAACCTTTAATTAGTTCTTGTCTTCGGAAAATATTGATACCCTTTTTGAATTTCCACTTTAGAATAGTGCTTAGATAATTCTACAGTTGTAGGACATGTTGTACTAAACGAAAAGTCTTTTTAATACTTCTACATAATTTGGCTATTTACATTTAATTCAGAGCGATAACGCTTCGCCAACTATAGTTGAAGAGTGAAAATAAGGAGATATGTGACAAAATAGCAAGATAAAGACTGTGAAACAAGTTTTATATGTTTACATCTCAAGATTGAAAAAATCGGCAAATAAAAAGCGAACAGACCATCTAGAAGACGTTGTTAATAATGTTTAGATGAACAGAATCGAAAAAAAAAAAAAATAACGAAAACAAATAATATATTCAACAAATTTGTGAGCAAATTAAACTATTAGAAACTATCATTTAGGTCGGATTAAAAAAAAAAAAAAAAACTATCGTAACAGAAACATTCATTTTGTCCTCGATTGAAATTTAGTTCGATAAATTTATAGTTTTAAATAGAAAGTTCAACTGCAGAATTGTTATTCTTGTTTATAACAAGTATAATTATAGTGCACTTAACTGGTTTATATCATTCTTGCTTTTGACTTGTTAAGTTAGCGTTTTTTAACCTTTTGACCCGCGGAACGGAAAGAGTTTCAGAAAAAACCGCGGATTGGTAATGTCCCCACCCCCCTCTTTCTGTATTTTTTTATTGCAAAAAAATAAAACTTTGCATTTCTACCCTTAAAACCATGTGATTGTTTTTGCGGATCAGTGGACCACCCCCCCCCCCTCTTTTATGGAAGAAAAAGATGAAGAAACTTTCGATTTGGCTGAGTGTTGTTTTTTTCTTCACAAACTATTAATAAATGAATTATGAATATGTAGTTCAAAACTTGGTGTTAAAGAATTGTTGCAATATATATTTAGATGTTAAGAACAAGACAAGTAATCATTGTAATAATAATTACGCATAAGTAATAAACATCACTGACAAATCATAGAAAACTATGAAAATTAATCAAAGTCCAGTTTAAAAGATACCTGATAGGTGTTCTATTTTTTAGTGCTTATTATAGTGTTTTCTTTTATCTTTAAGCATGGGATTTTTTTTAATGTGGATGAGCAAAAATCTCTGAGGACCAGCTAAACTTTTATGTGGACCGGTGCCGGGCTGCCGGACCACCAATTGAGAACCGTTGTGTTAAACCAACTAGATATTGGGAAAAAATTGGGACAGCTAGGGGACTGTGCTTTTGGCGCTTAGATAATTTCTAGAAAAAAAAAATAAATTGTTAAAACTCCAAATACAATTGGGCCACAAAGTATTAATGCTTTACTTGTATTAGCGATAATTACTTTATTACACTTTGTTATTTTTAAAATACTCAGTCCGGACAGCCAATTACCAGTTTACAGAGAATCGCCCAAATAACGACTTCGTTTTGAAGTGCTTCATTTAGTTACGAATAACGTTCCTAAACCTAAAGTGAGTTTAAGTATGAGTAAAAAGGCATGTAGTGACACATTTTTTCTTTTTGTATTTGCGGTTACTAAATGCAATTATTGAATATTGTTCACTTTCTTGTTCATTGTTGCTAAATGTTACTATTAAACATAGTTACAAGTCATACAAATGCTGAAAGTGAAAAATATAAGAAAAACTAGATAGTAATTAATTTGTAACATTCCTCTGTCGCAAATAACTTTCTCGTCAATAAACGATATTGAGTTAAAGGACCTAAAAGAGCTTTCTGTAATTTTCCCCAAATAGTGATAGTGCTTGACTTAAAAAGAAAGCATAGGACTCGCAGCGATCAATACATTTCTTTCTCGCCTACACTTATTTACTCTATATAACTGAATCATTCTTATACACCATCCTATCTTCCCACACGTGTCCCAAAGTAAGAGATTATTTTATTGATCTTTTCAATCTATAGCGATAAATTGTATTCTTTCATGGAAGGTGTTGCCTTAATGTTCTTATTCAGAGTTCGAATATAATAATATTTTTTTTCCCATTTAATTTTCTTTCATTTCAAATCCTGATTCTATAACATTTCATGCTCGTCGTTAAAAAAAAAAGAAAAAAAAAAAAGAGTTGGGTAGACCGACAAGTGAGCGAACCCGCCACGAAGTAAATGAAAAGGTCGTAATTTATTAAAAAAAAGGGGTTTAATTTATTTTTCTTCAAAAAATCGGGAATTTTCCGGGAGAAATCCTAAATTTTCAAAGGGTGCCGACAATCGAAAAGTTTGGAAACCTCTGGTGTAAAAAAATGTAACGTCTTTACATGCACATCAAGAGCGCTTTTCCACTAAACGACGAAAATCGGTCGATATTACCCCTAGCAGCATAATCTCATCAGCCGATGATTGGCCATTCATCGAAACTCGATGAAATTCTCATCGGCCGATGATCGGATTCAATGAGTTCTCATCGGGAATTGCTCCAATCTGTCCCATCAGCCAAACAGAATCCGAGCAGCAAAATCCGATGAGTCTTGCTCGAAATACGATGAGATTTGGAGCAATTTACGAGCAGTGCAGTCCCGTGCCGATGAATTTAGGATCAATTTTGGTTGCTCGGCTTATTTTCATCGGGAAAGTTGATCGGAAGGATATCGCTTTCCGATGAAAAGTAGCTCATCGATAACCGTGCTCGGATACTGATCTGAACGATGTCATCGTGCGTTACGGGATCAGTTTACGAGGAGTTCGATGATCTGCCGAGCAAAATCCGATGAGTTGATGCTACTTGGGACTATTACGATAAGTAGGGAATCGTGTCGTGTATTGTAGTGCTCCGCAACCGGTGTGCCCCCGACACACTGGTATGCCGCGGCAAGGTTAACGGTGTGCCGCGATATTTTCAGAATTTCCATAAATGAAGATCATAGATGTATTTTACCTTCACAAAGTTTTAGACAGTGTGCAAGATAGGCTCATCATTTTGAATATTTCCAGGAAGGGGGTGTATATTCAATGCTATTTTCTCGAAAACAATAAAAAATACGCCCAATTATATGCAAAAACATTTCTCAAAGATTGGTAGGGAAATCACCCCTTGACGATCCGGTGCAGAGGTCAAATATCATGTTGTTATTCAAATTAAGTTCTAAAACAAAGCATCCTCTAATTTTGAGTTACTTTTATAGCGCGAGTAAAGGATTCATGCGGGGAATTATAAGCTCTGGTTGCAATGGTGGTCAGAATATTACCTGTTTAACGACACAATCAGGATATAAATTAATGCCGTGTCAAGAGATACTGAAAAAAAGTTTGTTATGAAATGCGGATAGAAGGAAAATTATCATTTCACGTTAATGAATCAACAGATATCAGATGTACAAGATCACCATTGTGCGATTGATTGGTGAAGACTGCCTTCAAGACTTCGTTTTTTTTGCAAATAATTTCTTCATCATGGAACGGGTGAAGAAATATTTCGCACTACAGATAAATATCTAAAACGCAACGGGAGCATGGGGCACAACTGCACAAGTGTTTGCCTTTTCATGGCAAGAGATGTCGAAGGATTCACAGAGTTCATTTCGAATGTGAAAAATCAATACTCAAGTGCTGAAATCAGTGTTCATTGTGAAGTTATCGTGATAAATAATTTGCCACATTAGCTGAAGTCGGTTTTAGTTGAAACTGTAAAAACTACAAATTTTATAAAATCAAGGCAGCTTAATTCTCGCCTTTTTATTGTATTTTTTGAAGAGATAAGCGTAGATCCATACTCCCTACTTCTTTTGGTAGAGGATTGCTCATTTTTGAAAAGAACTAGATCCTGACAAGAATTTTCGAGTTGTGGGGCAAGGCTTAGGTTTCTGACGTTTTACAACATCATAATGAAGTGCAACATGCCAGTTCGTTATATTGGCTGAAAATCAAGCGTACATGGCTGTTTTTTTTTTTTTTTTTTGAGAGAGAGAGAGAGAGTTCTAAAGAATTTAATCTGGAAGTGCGGAGTGGGGATTTGCTCACATGCATGGGCAAGTTAAACCGTTTTAAATTAAAAATTCACACGCATCTTTAAAAAGAACTATTGAATATCGAGTCTGAACATTCGGTTATACTTCAAGTTTAAGCACTACTTCAAGTCGACAGTAATAGAACAGTATGACTGAGTTTGCGATTGAATCATTAGTCGAAGAACTTTTATTGAAATAGACAGAGAAATTTATATACTCCAGAAGCAACCGGCTCCTTGAAATTCAGCGAAGTGTCTCTGCATGCATATTGGTTGTTAGTTAAAAGTAGTATCCAAGAATATATGATCACGCTATTCATGTACTGCTATCATTTTTAGCAATTTTTTATGACGTTTGATTCTCAACAATAACATGTCTCAAGAGAAACAAGAGACTAATCTAACGCTTAGATTTTAAAAATTCATGTAGCTTTGCTCCAGGCCTAGATAAAGATGAATAAATAATAATAAAAAAACGCCCCTGTCCCTCAAGTCAATCATCGAAATAAATACTGAAATTCATAATAAACTTCAATTCAGTTTCTGTCTCTGAAATATTGTATAAAGTAACCAAAAGATTAAATAATGTTAAATGCTCTTCGTTAGTTACACTGCTTGTTCGATCTATATAGAAAATAGCTTTTGCTAGTGAGTGATGAACACATTGTGGATATGGACATTATAAATTTAATTTAGTGTGCCGCGAGGATCGAGCAAACTCGCAAGTGTACCGTAGGGTAAAAAAGGTTGATGAGCACTGGATTGCACTGCCTTTCAATTCAACCGGTATCGCTCCGCATGCCATCGCTACTGTCTGATTTTCTAAGGTAAAACCTTCTGCGTATTTACGCATGCGTCAGGTCTTCTCTGATCTTACCAAAATAGGGGTGATGGGTAAGATAACAATAAGGGGAAGAATAATAAGAATCTTTTTTTTTTTCAGCCGTATCAAACAACGTACAACGATGCTAATTTCAAATACATAGTTTAGTTGCATGTCTCAAAAGGATAGCAAACGCAAGTTTTAAATTATTACTTCGGAAAGTTCCGACCCACAACCCATCACCCCTTTTTTAAGTGGAATGGTTCACGGACGGACAGTATTTCCCACTCATTCGGAAAAAGTAAACGAATGGAATGACTATTGGGCCGAAGCGAAAGGAACGACGGGTGCTTTTCGATAACATAATCTGGCAAACGATACCGACTTAAGGGACACAATGGTCATTGAACCGGTAGATATAAAAGGTTATAGCATATGTTAATGCCTTTTATATGCACCAATATTGGATAGTGTCAATAGCGTAACTTGTCGTTGTCGTATCAGTAAGTAGAAAAGCGCACTAAAGATGAATGCATCATAAGATGAACCAGCTTTCAAATCAGTGAATTGAATTCAATCTTTTAGCTCAAAGAAATGAACGAAAAATGTTGTTCCAAACCAACCATAAAAGTTTTGCAGTTATCGAATCCTGAGTTCTCGAGACTGTACCGTATTCCAATTTTGGAAAATGTTAAAACTAATTGAGATGGCTTACTCTATCTTTGATGAGACGCTTTTGATACAATTACCGCTGATTGAGCTGTTCGAAAACTTTAAACAATTTCGTTCCCAATATTTCACTTATAGTAGGTAATTTTTTGAAATTTATTTTCATCCAACAAGTTATCCACTTTTTTATATCACTTTTAGAGGGTAAGAAAAAAACATCCATTTCTTTACAGAAAATGCCAACTAGTAGAACCTTCAACATAAGTTATTGTGCTCTTCTGATAAGTTGACCTCCGACATTGACAGTGTTTTCCTCTTTTTTGGGTACTAATAGGAAAGCGTAATGGCACTGAATAGAGTTGGGTTAATTTCGTAGTCACTTTGCAAAAGTGTTCCAACTCAAATCTGCGATACATTACTCTTCCTTATTACTCGAAAAGAACGAAACATTGTCAATGTCGGAGGTCAACTTATCAGAGGAGCACTATAACGATACCAGTGTGCGTCAGATTAACAGTAAGATACTGTTACTAATTGTAATAAAACGTGACTCAAACTTTTGGGGGCTCGAACGAATTTATTTACGAAAGACGTTTAATGTATAGCATTTCAGGATTATGTTATAACGTGACTATAGTCACAAAAATGTTCTTTTTTCAAAAACTTGAAAGTACGTGTACTTTTTAAGCTAAAAATAAATGCGTTTAGTAAAGAGTATGCTTGAAATGCATGCAAAATACAAAGCTCTTACTGAACCACCGAATTCCTTTTGAGAGGAAAAAGGGATTAAAGTCTTTAAGTGAAATCTCAGCATTTTATACGAGCAAGGGTAAGAGAGTTCGGGTGGCGTTCTCACAGAGCTCAAAAACTTTTCCCATTGTTTATTCATTAATAAATTAGAAAAAACTCAGATAAAGTTAGTACCTTTGTGGAAATATGCAGATAAATTTAAGTTGCTAGAGCCCGGAGGATCTGCATTTCATAGAATGGATATCATAAAAAAAAAGGCAGTTGACCAATCCAATTTTTTTCCTGCTGCTTTAACAGATTTAAAAAAACTGCAGCTTTAATAAATAAATTAATAACAACAATAAAACATTGCTTTTTTAACAATAAATATATTGTGATATAAGTTCGCAAAATTTATTTTGATTTGATTACAGCAAAAACATCACGGTTGAATTTTCAAAGCACTGGTGTGTATGTACAGTCATAGAAAAAAAAACGAAACACTCGCTCTTATTCGAAGACTATTAACACTAGAGACACGTGTAATATGTTATTTTTTCAGGAATAATGTGTTCTATAAATTTCTATTGGTAAATTATTGTTAAGGGGTCGTCTTCATATAAAAATCGGCATCAACTTTAAAATTTTCTATGAAAATCCCCCTTTTTTATCGCATATTTGTGATCAGCAACATCATTTAACTTTGTATGCCAAATCGTTTTAAATTTGCTCCAGCCGTTGCTTCACAATTAAACTGAGAAAAAACCGTCCCGTAATGTTAAAAATATTTTTGATATTTGGGTATATAATACCTAAACCACGATAGGTACGGCAAAGTTTGTTTTTTTATATCAAAGTATGAACCAACTCAACAATAAAAACGTCATTGACTTCTTCTCAGATAAAATTTTGAATTTTTTATGAATTTTGAAAGTAATATTTGAAAAAATGATGATCTAGAACCATATAATATTTTGATGGAAAAACAATCTAGAAGGGGTTTCAAAGGAGAATCCAAAATGGGAGCTCAAAATATCCAGTAGTTTTTGAGATATGCTAAAAGAACCATTTTTAGGGACCATATACAACTGTGCAAACTGAAACAATAGCAGGGAATTTCTATGCAAAAAAAGAGGAATATGCTTATCCACCAGTTACAGAACATACTCAGCATTTTTATATAGTATTTAGTTTTCAACAGTTAAAAAATGTTGAAAGCGAAACGCTAATAAAACTGCTGAGTATATTTTAAAACTGGTAGACAATCATATTTTTTGTCCATTAGTCAGAAGTCTGCATTCATGCAACATGTAGCAATTCAGAAAACTTTTAACGTGGACACTTGATTTTCATGGGAAACTGTGGTGTCTCGGAGGGTTATTTGGAATAATTTGTGAAGATTAGACTTTTTTTAAATTCTGAGCCACGGTTTTAACATTTTTGCCAATCCTAATACAGTAGTTTATATAAATACAAGAGGTTACTTTTAAGTTGTAACCTCTCTTCAAAAGGTGTGTGCTGCAACGGTTAGTGCGTAGCTAAAAATATGTCCATCTTTGTTTAATCAAAAAGATAGAATGTTGCGTTTTTCCCTTGAACTCTACACAGTAGGATATTCTCTTCCAAATTTCAAAAAAATATTATAACTTTAACAAAACCCGAGAATTTTTAATTTATTACGAAAAGCAAACATATTATTGCGAGTAGCTTTCGGTAATTTAATCGAAAAAATATGATTTGTCTACTCTTTGTAAATTTCGACCTTGAAAGTAGCCTTTTAAATGTGGTGGTGGTCCCTAAATCTTTGGTCGGTCATAACTTTTGTTCTACTGGTCCTAAAGTGATGCCGCTTGGTATCCAGCGTACTTTTGGCCCTCCGCACCTAATTATGTAACCAAATGTAGGGGTTCCTATTTGAAAATTCAGACTTTGAGTTCATTTCACTTTGTATATAGCCCCTTATCAAAATTTTACTCACATAGTTTTAAAGAAGACTTTAATCCATGTCAGAAGACACCTTTCTTTTGTTCTTGGCACGTATAGCAGCCGAATAATTCAGAGTGTTTCGTTTTTTTTTTCTATGACTGTACTTCTACAGCATCTGCAAATTTTTCTTTCTTTTTTTTTTAGCAATGACAAATTTTTATGTGATTTTCTTTTTTCTTTTTTCAGAATGACATACTGCTACATGTTTTTCTTTTGAACCATAAACGTTGTGTAATCCCTCTTTCAAATTGGCAGTTTGCCAGCGTCTCGCGTCCACCAGCCTTTGTTTTCCGTGTTCCACTATGCAGGATTGCATGGCAACTGGCGCCATCGGTAAAGTTGTCGCGTAACTAATGTGGTGTACGCATGTGTGTAGCCTAGTGATGCCCGATCTAGGTTTCTTCCTGATGATGGTAACCGTGTGCTCTATTCACTAAGCCAAAATGACTTGACTGCCCGACTGTGAAGTTGGGTAATGGGTGCTCTGGACACATGTATCGCAATTCGTCATTGCGAAAAACATAATATGAGTTCGAGATGTCAAAATTTAAATTGTTATTATTATTATTATTGTTTTCTACATTTTTGTCATCTATTGTTCTTTAGCTTTATTGCACAACCTTGCTTACTCCACTAGAAATGAAGTACGAACAACGTCATATTTCTATATCTCACTATTGTTGGTAGGAAATATAAAATTATTTTCTTCAAATAGGTTAAAAATACATTTCTGTAGATGCTGAGCTTTTTCTTCCGTAGCGGTACTGGCTTGTTGACTTTAACGAGAAGAAAATATTGCCTGAGTAAATTTTTCATTAAAAACTTCGTAAATGTGACAGTCATATAGCATGTTTAGTATGATAATATTTACAATTGCTATCGTAATGCATCAGGTGCAACAAGATACTTTCGATGAACAATGTCTTTGTCATGGAAAATAAAAGGCAGTATCTGCACAAAATTATTTTTTCGCTTATTTTTTTGCATATAGTTGTCGTCTATTGCACCTTATTATTACTTATTTTTTTTATTTTATTTATTGCCAACACATATTTCGAGCTCGTGTACTTGGTCACACAGGACCCGTTTATGAACTCACGTCCAATATGACAGATAGTACAAGACAGAAACATAGTACAGGACAGAGTTTACGTACGGAGAAGGAAGTTACAACCAGAGCGAGGGCGGGAATCGAACCCACCGTCCTGGGCTTGCTAAAGTGACGCGCAGACATAAACCGCCGCAAGGCTCCCCCCCTTATTATTATTATTGGTTGTAGTGGTAGTGTTTTACAAGCCAATCAACTTCGATATACATGAGGACGGCGTACTATGCGCTTTTCCTCCGGAGACCCACACAGGAGAAATTGGACACAATTTACAGCACGGAGAAGGAAGTCACAACCAGGGCATGGCGAGAATCGAACTGCCTCGGAATTACAAGAATGACGCGCAATCACATTGTACAAACTTGCCTATTTGGTTGCCACTGAAAATATAGCACGAAAAATATTATTTTAAGATTTACCTATTGCTAGTATGGAATCCAAAACGCGTGTGTTCAAACTTATTTATACAATTACTTACTCTGTACTTTTTTATTGCAGATCTTCCCCAAGTAATAAATGAGTGTTCTCTGGTCAACAACTTTAATTAGAGCTAGAGAGTCTATGATAACAGACTCAACTGTAACCGAGTTCTATAGAAGATTTTTGAACACCGATTGTGAATTATCAGACTGGAGGCAAGACACTAGATTGTAGTCCTCATCAAAAAAAAACCTGGGCATATAGCCTCAAACGAAACGAAACGAAACGAAACGAAACGAAACGAATTATCAGACACTTGGTTTCTGGTCGTAATTTAGATTTCTGGAGCCGATTTTTCAAATGCAGCAAATGCCTTATTTTGAACTAATGAACTAGTTAAAGATTCTTGCTATTGGGATGGAATCATAATCACTTGACATCAGACGATTTTTGCCATAGTATAACAACAAGAGTTACGCTGTTATTTTCGCTGTTCTGTGTCCTACCTTAAGTTGGGTGATGTTTAAATAACTATGTCTGCAGCAGTTTCTTTCAAGCCTTGAGTATGTCTTCGCCAAATACTTCAACTTACGTTCAGGTCATTCTACTGAGTCAAGACTAGGTAAGTTTTAAAATCACTGTTTTGAAATTTTTGTATTTGTTGTACTATGTCGATTTTGCATTTGTATCTTGTTCATTGGTTATTTTGAACCTTTAAGATAATTTCAAATCATAATAGAAACTTGTTGAGCTTAACAGGGTTGCGTTTACAACCCTGCCATTTTGGCCCAGAGTCCTGATTTTAGCAGGTTGAGGCTCAATCTCATATTGCCGGTGTTACATCCTAATTAACGAAACTTCAGTCTGTTTAACTTTAACCCTCTTCACTGATCTAAAAGTTTATCTGCCCTCCTAAAGAGCTAACGTACTATGAAAAAAAAATGAAACATGGGACATTTCCGTCAGCTAGATAGTTCGCGTTTTAATGTACTGCTTCAAGTTTTGATCTTAGGTTATAAATACTCTTGGCACTTACTGCATAAAATACGAAACTTGTTGGGAAAGGCTGTAATGAAAACTGTACTTCGCAGATTTTGTTTATAAATCAGGATCGTCATTTTGATTTTTCAGGGATAAAGGGGAGGGGAGAGGTGAAAAGTGACAATACTCAATGCAAATTGTACAAAAAAGCAGCAACAGCTTCACCTACATATAAATACGTTGATTTTCCAAAGTCAGGGGGGAGGGAGGATCCTCTAGAAATCAAGCTCGTTTTGTCTCAGTCTAATTTTTTAATGTAGCCTATTTGAAAAAAAAAAAAAAAGAAAACCTTCAATTTTTGAACTTAATCAGCTAGTTTTCCATCTCTTGCCTATTGTTTTACTGACGCTTGATCAATGAAAAATAAAAATTATTCATAGTCGCAATATCTAGGTATGTAGGAAACATATAATTTGCAATAGTTTCTTTTACTGAAAGCAGTTTAATAAAGTTTTGATATATTTCAGTGAGTATCAGTTGCATTTATGCAGTTGATATAAGTAGTAAATGTAATGCAGACATAAGATCAGATGATTTGAATGACACCAAAAACCTTTGATATAAGTGGATTCAGTTTATTCTAGCTTTATTTACAGAATAAGTATTGTATATCAAATGTGTGAATCAATCTTCATTTTCACAAGGAATTATGATCATATATTGCAACATGAATAACTGTTCAGTTTCCGATACTCTTTAAATGTGGTGGCATAAACAAAGATATTTTTTCAGTAAGTATCGAATATATGCTTTTAGTAAAAAAAAAAATTCATCATTTATGCCAATTTTTACTGTTGAAAAGCTCTGCTCTTTACTCTTTTCAAGTTTTTATTTACATAAAATATTTCGGCCTAAATGTTCAATTTACCGATTCCCGTAGTTTTTCTTCTCGTTTGCCTGGGTATAGGTTCCTATGAACACATGGACAACTGAAATACCCATTTTTCCCATCCCGGAGGTAATTAGAACGAGTTTTCAAGTTACATCTGCATTTGAGGACGTACGTCCGCATGTATACATCTATCTCGCATAACTCACAAATGGTATACTCCTTAGAAAATTGAAATTTCGTAAATAGGGTCTCGTTGTGCAGTGCACTTCCCCTTTTGGTTGCATTCGGATATGTTTTGGGATCAATTGGTCGAGCATTTGGTAATGTATCGCCGAGCTTTCAGTCGCATGCTTTTTTTTTCCCCAGTTCGTCGACGTATCGTCAAGTTAGAAGTAAATTTGCCGACAAAAATTGTTTTTCAACTGTGATCTTAGTTTTGCGCTATTGGTGATATTTAGCGAGATACCCATTGAATAACTGCTGAAATTGCCGATATTAGGAAAATGAATCTTTTGCAAATTTTTTTTTTCATAGGTTGGCAAAAGACTAGATCTGCAACTGTTTAAAATAAATTTGGCTTATCCTAAGGTACTTCATCATATATTATATTGTTGTTCTGTGTAAATGTTTCAGATAGTTTCTGTTCAACTTCAGAATTCTAACTACATCGAAACTCTTTCTTTACTCTTTCTAGCTGTCATTATATATTTCCTTAGTTTATAATATTTGTATGATTACAAGAAAGTGTCTAAAACGATATAAAGGGCCAGGGGAAAAAAAAGATGAAAGTCGCTTTTTCGACAATTTTGAGATATTAGCGCTATCTAGGGGCTATGAAGGACTAGTATCATCTGGTGTAACAACAAGGGGAGGAAAAGATGAGAAACGACCGAAATGTATATGAAAACTCGAAAAACTACATAAGGAGCTACGAGAAATCAAACTTTGTTCTTCGTTTTTCTCGAAATCGCTTTTTGTTCACTTTCATCTTTTCCCCAATGGCCCTTCATATGCAATTAAGACGTATTACCTCTAAGAAGCTGAAATACACTTGCACAATTTTTTTAGCAAGTTAAAAACGTAGATCATTTAGTAGGCGTATAAAGCAGTAGTGTGGAGTCCACATCATCTTTAGAGACCACACTGTTTCTCTCATTCGAAGTATAGTCCTTTTTAAAGTACTTGACTATTTGTGCAATCTTTGCTTTTATTCCAAGTTTTGTTTCAATGCGGTAGTAAGTAAATACTTAAGTATTCAGTAGTAATTATTCTACGTATCAATATTCTGTGTGTTTTACGACGATACATGTAGTATTTTGAAATATGGACATGATTATTTTAAGAAATAGCAAACACCACACATTTGATTCACAACGTCAAGAAATGTGTCAAATAAATAATGAGAATAATTTTAAAAGTATGAAATGATATTTTTCGTTTTGAATGAGAAATTCTTTTGAAACACGTTTAGCTTTCTAAAAAATGTGAGCGCATCTACTTTAACAACTGCTCTGCGTTATTAATTCTTTGACATCTTAGTTAGAAAGACATGATATTTAAAACATAAACTCATTGTATCACATACTGAATTTTGCTAACATTGATATGTAAATTACGCCTCTCTTTGTATGTCATAATTATCTATTCCGAGTTTGCTTGGGTAATTACAGCATCCATGTAACTTTGTTCACATTAAACGAATGAAAGCACTCGTGATGGAAGCGTTTCAGCTTTCTGTTCACTTTATTCTCAGACGAAATGGATCCTTCAACATTGTTTCTTCAGGAAAGACCTCGTTTGAGGAAGGCGGAAATCATCGATCTTGAGAAGAATGATGTAACTTGAAAGATTAATGAAAATTTAGGTTTTTTACTTGAAAAGAAATTCAAAAACGTTTTTTTGTTTATGACAGGATTAATATAGGTAAATAGTAAGATTTGAAAAATATATCAAAGCTTTTTTAACCTACTTCAAAAAAGGAGGAGGTTCTCAAATCAAAGAGTATGTTTTTTTTTTGTTTGTTCGCATACATCTGAACTACTGAACCGATTTGGACGATTTTTTTAAAATCGATAGGAGATGGTGTAACTTAGGTACCATGTACTCATATGACGATATTTGTTCACTAGAAAAAAAGTTATGATCGAAAAACTAAAATTTCATGTTATTTTTATCTCCATGTAATGCTGATAACATTGTTTTGAAATATCAAAAACTAAGTAGCTTTCTATGTCCTACTTCTTTCTCCTGAACGCCAATGAACTGAAAGTCGAACCAGGTACCGATAGATTGGTAATTTTTCAGGCTTTATTAGTTTTAATTCACATAATTATACGATTTTAACTAACGAGGATACCAATAAGTAGTCAAATTTAAAGCGATTAAGCCTAATAAATGATAAAATTTGAAATCCATTGTTACAAAACGTGGTTGTATGAAGCAGTAATAATAATAATAATAATGAGAATTTTGAATGAAGGCTTAACTAAATGAAACATGAAATTCAACTAAATTTAAATTTTATTCTAAACTTTATTCAAAAGCGTAATTTTTAGTTTTTTAAACTTTATTTTGATTATTTAAAATGCATTTGCACTTAAAAAAATGAAATAAAATATTTTTGGTAAAAAATAGAACCGACTTTAGTTGGAAATTGCTTTAAAAAGTAAAAAATATTTTTTTTTTCTGTAAACACCATCGAAGCTACTTTTAAACATAAAATTTGCAGTCGACGCAAAAACAATGTATAGAATCATACGCAACTATAATTCAACTATAAATATAAGTTCTAATGGATCCAGGTTCTTTAAGAGCATTCGCATACATTTCATTGATTACCACACATTCGTGTAATGGTACAAATATTCCGCTTTTAACTTTCAATGGTTTCTCTGAAAAATGTTGGAAAAATATGATTAAATATCATTTTACCTATCGTTTTTGCGCCGACTTCAAAACTTATGTTTAAAAGTAGTTTCGATGGTGTTTAAAGAAAAAAAATTATTTTTTACTTTTTAGAGCTATTTCCAACTAAAGTCGGTTCTATTTTTTTCCAAAAATATTTTATTTTTATCATATGATGCGAGTGAAAGTGAAAAGCCCAAATTTTCCTATCTTCGCAAAAGTACAATTTTGATGGAAAGATTTAATAATATGCCAATGAAACCAATATCTATAAAACAAGTACAAAAATTAAATTAAAAATTAAAAAAATGACCTACCCTGATTGCTGACCTCCATGTTAAAACGAGCTTCACTAGTCAGAGAGCGTTTCAAATTTAAATTTATTTGTTTTTAAGAGGACATGGTAAACACGGAAAAGGTAAGAAAATTCTTACTAGTTGCAAAAGCAAAATAAAGAGGGAAAATTGAAAATCCTTTTGAAATCCTTATACTAGAATCAGTTACATGTATTTTAATTGTTAACAAATAGAAACATTTTAAATCACTGAGTTTTCTTTTCTCTTCGGCAACAATGACATCGGTTTCCAATCGCGTAAATTTAAATCTTAGCCGCATTTGCTAAAAAACGTTTTAATTAGAGTTTTATTTCACATGGAAGTTCCAAACACATTCTATCAGACGCGGAAAAATTTTATCTTTCTTTTGGTACTATTATGTAAAATTTTCAAGTACGTTTTCACTTCAAAAGTTGCGAAAATGTTTTAAAGGTTTTACATTAATGTCTTCGCTAATTAATGTCATCCGCTCATTAAACCTAGCTAAGAATACTCTCAATCAACTCTCCTTTCGAAAAAAAAAACAATAAAAAAATCTGTTCATCCTTTTAGGAGTTAGTGTGCCACAGACAAATACACTGACACACATGCACGACAAACTCATAACCCCCTTACATCTTGCAGCTGGGTTTAATAAGCAAGTAATGTCGACCACGGGAAAATGTAGCGATTTTCTACATGATGTACGATAGCTGTTAAATACTATTTGCATGAGAACTTATTGTATAGAAAACCTTTTTAGGTTGCTTTTAGTAAAGTTATCTTTATAGTCAACGAGCGGTAAAAATATTGAAGCGTTTGTTCCCGTGTAGTTAAATAATCACTTACGGCTTGGAATATTGAGATCCTGATGTACAAATATCATTCCTGTTTAGTTCAGTCATTTGACTTTGAATTTAAAGGATTTGATTGACTGTACATCTTTTGAGGAAGTCCAGAATAGAGTGTTTCATGTTAGTCGCCTTTTAACTGAATATAAATGTGTGTGACTTAACCTGCTTTGATTTAATTCTATGTCGTGTAATTGATTGGTTTTGAATGTAGGCATGTTTGAACTTCATTGGAATGTTTTGGTTCAATTATTGAAGTTTATCTTCTGGTATGAATGGTAATGCATATTCTGCTTATAAAGTGGCCTACATACGAAATTATAAAATAAAACAAATAAAATCTGAAAATTAAACCTTGAAGTATTTTTAATGACTTTCTTATTAGTATCATCCCGGATAGTTCAGTTTTTAGGTATATATAGAAAAGAAATATTTCGAATGTTCTTCGAAACTTCGTGTTATAAATGACAGTATTTCTAATTGATGCATATAACATAGAAAAACAACACAAAAGTAGTGTAAGGTGAGGCAAATTGAAATAGTGGGGTAAAGTGCAATGGTGAAACATTTCACTCTGTGCATCAAAGCGTGGCTGTATTTTAAAAAAGTTGTTAGACATGTCGTTGATTCAATTATAGAGAAGTTACCTCTTAATATCAAGACTAACACAACTATTTTCAATATTTTATATAGATATAACAATATTTTATGACGCAATCCCCCCCCCCTTTCGTTATTATAAAGAGATCAAATTATTGTTATTAACATGTCAAACATTGAGACCTACTGATGTTCACTGCAGTATTTATTGATTTATTGGGCATGGTTTGGTTTTAAATGCGAGTACAATTTGTCAAGTGCTTGCGGAATAGTTAATGGCGTAAAGTGAAATACTTTATTCCATTTATTCATTCATTTAGATATACTTTAATTTATTTACTCGTTAGTTCCCACATTCATTTATTTATTCATAATTCTCACACTTATTCACACGTTTCTTTAAACATTTTATTTTTTTAATGCCAATTTATTTTATATTCATCAATTTATCATTTCATTTATTTGTTCATCGGTTCGTCTGATTATTCATGTTTTATTCATTTAAAGAAATATCGAATCTGTCGAAGATAAAATACTTCATTGAAAAAAACATTTTGATGTATCACATTCTCCATTGTTTTGTCTGTTTATTAATTTTTTATTCATTCGAAGAAATATTGAATCTATCGAAGAGTCAATACTCCATTAGAAAAACATTTTGATATTTACTTGTCCCCATGTATGGGGCAAAGTGGTAATTTCCCACTATTATTTGAGGTTAAAATTTATTGCCAGATATGAAAAATAATATTTCAATACAAGTTCTATTAGGTACAAACTGTATTCTCCCTTCTTTATGTACCAACTAGCGGTACCCGCACGGCTTTGCCCGTGGTATAAAATTAAAAGTTCATTTGTAAAATAATTGATATAGCAGAAAAAATGCTCTATTTTAGTTTTATTCAACTATAATTCCTTCAAAGTGATATAAAGATCTGATATGGACCCCACACTACTTAATTTTACGTGTAAATTTCTTAGTAGATGCCTTAAGTGCTAAAATAGTGCTTGGAGTGAGCAAGATAACAATTCAAACATTTGTATCCCTAGTTTGCTACGAAACAATGCAAAAAAATGTTTTACAATGACTAATCTCCTAAATATCGTCGATTTTAACATCATTCAGTGGATTTTTCGCAAAATATCGCCAACAGCGCCAAATTGAACCTAAATCAAGAAAAAAAAAAAATCGCCAATTTGGCGTCAAATACTTGGCGATCAAAAGCTTGGCGATATATCGCCAAGTGGTCGTGCCAATTCATATCACTTTTGTTAACCAATTCATATCACCTTGCATTGAAAACACTGATTTACCCGATAAATGGGGTAAAACACCCCCTTGGAACATTCGAATGCAACCCCAAGGGAGATGGACAAAAATAAGCCAAAAGAGAAAATAAGAACAATTTTGTTGATAACAGCAACCAACAGAAATCTTACCAAAGTTTAAAAGAAGAAGAAAGTTTTCTTTCCTAGCTTAAAAAACAAAACAATACATTTTCCGAAATGAAACACTTTAAAAAAACGATGCAATATCGCAATTGATACGATATTTCGTTAATCTGTGCTTTAGGTACCCTTTTCTCGCTAAATGAACGATAGGCGCGCCAAGCGTGGTAACCCTAGCTATTTTGCGTAGTTGACTTTTTGAAAACGCGCCAAGCAGGGTCCCAAAGCATCTTCACCGGGAAAAAGACAGGGTTGCCAGAGAATTGGAACAAAAAAATACTACGCCTCCTCTAAAAAAAATATTACAAAATACTACTGCTTCCAAACGTTGCCAAAATCAATGTTGCTGAAATGCGAAATCTATGAAAATGAAAAAAAAAAAAAAAAAAAAATCCGCCAAATCTTTTAAATAAGTCATTAGTGTATTGGAAACAGGGTTGCCAGAAAAATACTACGCTCCTTATTTGGGCCGAAAAAATACTACCGTAGAATCAAAAATACTACGTCTGGCCGTAGCCTACGAAGATTGACGCTGGCAACCCTGGAAAAAGAAGGAAACAAAAATAAGTATGAACACGTAACCATAGTAACAACATGAAAAGTTGATTTCCGTTGATAAAATAATTCATTTTATCCCTCTTTTCAAACAAATTTTATTCTAAAGCTCAACCATTTTAGAATCGTTTGGCTTGCTTTACTGAAGGTAAGCCTTGAATTTCGGGATTCTAAAAACAATTGTTACAGCTCTCCTGATGATCGTAGAAACTTCGAAAAAACTTCATTTTGTGCAGAAAATTTCAAGCTTTCGAATGACATAAGACTTGAAAATGTGTGTGAAATATTTCTTCCCTATTTTATCGAATTTCCGCTAAGAATTCGAATAGAAAAAGAACGAAATTGAATTTTCGAAAAATCGCTTCGAAGTGCAAAACTACATGCTACAAACTAATTTTGTGCCAAGTGGCATGAAAATCGACCGAACGGTTTTGGCGCTACGCGCGTAACAGACAGACAGAAGGACAGAAAGAGAGACAAACCTTCAGCTTTATTATTAGTAGAGATAAGTAGCAAAATTTCAAAATTGTTCATTTTGAAAAATGTAATGTAACTACTGTTCTTCAACCGTTCACCCTCATTCTCCTGCTTTATATCTTACGCAAGCATTTCCAAAATATTATGTGTTGTTAAGGTCACAGCCCCACAGAAGCGCTCTAAAGGTTCTTTGATTAATAAAATTAACCTTTTTATACAAAATAATTAAGTTTTATACATTACACATTTTCTTCTTTCATACTTAAAAGCAATATCAGATTTTTAACGGCAGCAGAGTGTGCGCAAATTGTGGGGCTTTTATTTTAATACTATTAGGTGACACACAATAAAACTGGCTAAGTTTTTAGTTTAAGAGCAAGAATCTGAGAGAGTGTCACGCCTGTGATTCATGACCTCTCAGATTTTTTCCAAAAAATTACCAGATGTTTATTATCTTATTGAAAGACCAAATCCAGAATGTTTTGCTCTAAAGTTGAGTTGTTTAGTTTTTATGGACCCCTAAAGTTGAAGGTGCGGCATCAAAAAATAAGCGAATTTTCAAGACATGGAAGTTGCTGTGAGCCAAAACTCTTACCAGGAACTGTTTAACTCCAATTTTCTTTTTGTATATGGAATATAGAAGGTTGAAACTTTACAAAATGAATGTTAAATTTGTGCTAACGTGTTGCCGTAAGGTCAGTGAAGGCCCTCAAAACAGGGAATTTTTGACGTTTTTTAGCGTTTTTGAGGTCCAAAAACAGCTTGTACATTTCCGTTGGCACGGCAAAAGGAGTGTCGTTTGAAAGACCAGTGTAAGCACTTTAAAATAATGTATAATATCCCGAGGAAAGTTCAACGTGCTTTTAGTTGCGTAAGGCCGAAATATGAAAAATGCCATATTTTACCGATATTCAAACGGTCATAACTTCCTCTGCCAACAACATATTAAAATATTTTTTTCGCCAATGTCATAGTCTATTCTTTGTCTTAACAGAACAGTTGAGTCCTTTGAGGCGAAATGTAAAAAAATTTTTCACAAAAAATTTATTTTTTTCTGTGCATTTTTTGTAAAAATTTTTTTTCACATTTCGCCTCAAAGGACTCAACTGTTCTGTTAAGACAAAGAATAGAGCATGACATTGGCAAAAAAAATATTTCAATATGTTGTTGGCAGAGGAAGTTATGACCGTTTGAATATCGGTAAAATATAACATTTTTCATATTTCGGCCTTACGCAACTAAAAGAACGTTGAACTTTCCTCGGTTATTTATACATTATTTTAAAGTGCTTACACTGGTCTTTCAAACGACACTGTTTTTGCCGTGCCAACTGAAATGTACAAGCTGTTTTCGGACCTCAAAAACGCTAAAAAACGTAAAAATGCCCTGTTTTGAGGGCCTTCACTGACCTTACGGCAACAACTTACCACAAATTTAACATTCATTTTGTAAAGTTTCAACCTTCTATATTCCTATACAAAAAGAAAATTGCAGTTTAACAGTTCCTGGTAAAAGTTTTGGCTCACAGCAATTTCCATGTCTTGAAAATCCGCTTAATTTTTGATGCCGCACCTTCATCTTTAGGGGTCCATAAAAACTAAACAACTCAACTTTAGAGCAAAACATTCTGGATTTGGTCTTTCAATAAGATAATAAACATTTGGTAATTTTTGGGAGAAAATCTGAGAGGTCATGAATCACCTCATAATGCTAGGCGTGACACTTTCTCAGATTCTTGCTCTTAAAAAGTTTCACTTTCCTATTTAGTATATGAACATAAGTATTCAATGGCAACTTATCTTACCAGGAAAGTACTCGACTTAAGTAATAATGAAAAAAGTTAAAAATGGTACCATTCGAAAGAGCAAACTGAAACATGTTTTTGACCCAAAGATCAAGTGCCCTCGTCCCCTCGTTTTCGAGGTAAGGGGTCTTAAAGTCAGCCGAAAAGTAGCCAAATTTGAAGACTTGGCAAGAAATTGAAGCTAGTTCCCGATTCTCCCTACCGCTGCTTGCTTGGCATCGCATCGTTTCCATGTTTGGTCATTTGCAAAGAAAGTAAAAGATGTTTCACGTTAACCCTTTACTTGTATGAGCTAAAATAAAGAATGCTTGTCAAGACTATGATGTGGAAAGAGAGTGTTTTATCCAGAGGAGCGAAAACATTACAAAGAAGTTAAAGTTTTATCTTTTTACGCATGATAACAATACATTTTAAAATTTTAGTTATTTTAAGTTTTTTTACTGAACTAAGTTATATATGTGTTAATTATTATACGTTAAAATATATTGCACGTGTTTCTTAATGAATAATTCAGGATAATTAAATAAATAAGTATGAAGAGCAGCTAATATGAGCTCATGTACAAAAAATGAAATAAATAGTCTTTGAGGTAGAAATTAAATTGTCACGGATTACGATATCAGTTCTTATTTTAAAAAAAATCGATACAAAAAGTTTCACTATCTGCTCACTCTTAGCAAAAAAATTTATTTTTTAAAATTGAAATCGAGAAAAAATAAATAGAAATTTTAAAAAGAAAACGAATAGTAAATGTCAATAGCTGCAAAATTATATCCATGTCGGAAATTACATCAAGGGTAGAGGGAAATAGCTATTTTCATTCTTAAAATATACTAATAGAGTCGACATTCATTGTGAAAACCCCTGCTGTTTAAACAGAATTGGTCACTGTAGCGAAAAGTCTCTGTAACGTAAATGTAAAACATAGTGCATGTTAATTTCGTACTGTTTAACATTAGTATAACTTTTACTGATTCTGCTTTATGTTCAACGGGTAGGAAAAAACTAACGAAATTGTAAATCAATACAAGTTTTAGCTTACTTTTCTGAAAAAGTAGAAATTGGTGAAAAAATAATGAAAGAAGGAGTGATGCATTTTGAAAAAAAAAACCGTTCAAAACAATTCAGTCGAAAAAGCACAACTTAATAAAAATAACTAAATACACAGAGAAATTTAAAATAGGAAAGTTGGGTTTTGAGCTGCGGAAACTGTGTACTTGTCAGTCTATCTATTGGTCAGTTCTGCCCCCCCCCCTCCCGCAATCGCTTTTGAGAGTATAGTCTGATTCGATTTTTTTTTGATCGGAACATCTCAGCGAGGACAGCACACTCCCAAATTGGACTTTTTGATTTTAATAATATTTCATTCGATATATTTTCCCCTATACTCTCTCATAACTTTTGAGGGAATAAGTCCGATTCAATCAACATTTTTTTTTTTTTGCGAAATATCACAGAGAAAACACCTCATTCCTATTTGATTTTTTTATTTGAACAAATTTTCAGTAAATTTGGACTAGTTCAAAAAAAAAAAACTCCCCCCTCCCCCCCCCCGAGGGAAAATTTATATTTGCATTTTTTACAATTTACTACAGAATAGCACGTACACTTAAAAAAAAAAAAAAAAAAAAAAAAAACAGGACGCTCCGTTGTCACCCCCTGGGCCCTTTAAACAAGGGACGTGCTTTCATCGCAAATAATAAGATAAAATTTAATTTTGATGTTGTTTAAACTTGTGTTTTCTCTTTAAAAAGCTCTTTACTGTTCACGACACAGGCTTTATAGTAGCTTTTTGCTTAACAGCCGTCTTTCACAAGCTTTGCAGATGACCAAAAATGGGAATCAAGTTTCTCGTTAGACGCTAATAGCGAATTCGCGCCGCAGCTTCCCGATTTAATTATAATCGCTAAAATTGGCGATTTTTCAAAAAAATTCAGCTGACTTTAGGACCTTATATTTTGATAACGGGGGCGCGAGGGCAAAAACGCATGCGTCCAGAAACATGTTTTACAATGCTCTTTCGATTGGTACTCATTAAAAAAAAATTCATTATTCCATGATCGCGTACTTTCCTGGTTAGGAACAATATATTTTTACTGACCATTTTAGTATTAAATTAAAGTAATATTTTAAAATATTTGTCCTTAAAATATTTTATTTGCACTTATTTTAGATTAAAATTTTCTTTTAGTTGTACTTATCAACTTTTTAGTTTTTTTTTTTTTTTTTGTATAAAAATTTTATTCACGGCTTTTCTTGTTACATTGCAAAAGTAAATTTGTTTTGTAACGCCATTAAGTGGAGCACCCTTGAAAATAAAGTGAAAAATCATGCAACGTCCTGAATCTCATTTGTGATTGAGACGGTGAAAAATAGTGCGTTGCAATTGGTTCCACGCGTTTCCTTTTAGCCTGTATTTAAATGAAACATATCAATCAACTTTTCAAGTCAAAAGCTCAATTTTGTGAGGCCGAGAAATTTTCTCTAAACTGTGATGTTGGTTAAGATTGTTCGTGCTTGAAATCCAATTTACATAATTTTACACTAAAGGGGAACTAAAGTTTTCCGCCAATGGTATGTTTTGTACTCTGTTATGAATCATAACTTGGTCCTGGATCCCGTTGACATACAAGTTAAATTAAGCTTGATGCGACTGGAAAATGCCATTCAATTTAGCTTAAGTGAACAGTTACGTGAAAGCTGAGAAAGTACATTTTATTTTTAGATTTTTATTTGTAAGTTTGGTGTTAAAACATCTAAGTAAGGCTCAAAAATAATTGAGTAGACTCGTCAAAGTCTACAGTAGCCCATAAAATGAATGATGAGTCAGATTAGTCAGATAGTGTATGCCAAGGTGCTAATTTTTGACCTATTTTTTGGTTGTTGTGTAGATAATTTTTGTTAACTAATCTGCGTTTTACTGTCCGATTTTCTGAGGTAAAACCTTCCGCGTATTTACGCATGCGTCAGGTCTTCTCTAATTTTACCAAAATAGGGGTGATAGGTAAGATAACAATAAGGAGAAGAATAATAAGAAGCATTTTGGGCCGTATCAAACAATGTAGAACGATGCTAATTTCAAATACATAGTTTAGTTGAATATGTCAAAAGGACATCAACTGCAAGTTTTGAATTGAAAACTTCAGAAAGTTCCCACTCACAACCAATCACTTATTTTTTAAGTGGAATGACTTGCGAGTGCTAGGCGCGGTTTTCACGGACGGACAGTACAACTCCAGCAAAACATAGTGCAAGGTTCATACAATTTTTAGCTTATTTAGAATGGTGTCGAAGTCAAAAGTTGAAACAATTTTTTCTATTAAATACAATTGAGAGCAGTTTTCGCCAGATAAATACTTTGGCAGTTAGGTATCAGGTAAGCAAGAATGCTCCAAGAACTTGACTTAATATCAATCGCTTCAAATAAAGGGCAACATTTTTTTTTAATTTAGAAAATTCAGAGTAAACGTGGAGCTTAAAGTACTTTTACTTTCAACAGCATTTTCTTCATTTCTTCATTTCTTTTCTTACACATTTGAAGATAAAGAAATGCAATTCTTATGCAGGAAGAAGAGAGGCCACGTCAGCTTAATCGGAAACTAGGGACCCAGCTCTTGGAGTTGCTAGGCTTGAAATCGTAATTAAGTAAGATTTATTAGTTTTAGGAAGGGTGAGGGGGGGGGGAGCTTTGACCAAACTGAGGCGATCTCTTCTGAGGTGATCTTAGTATTTTATGTCGCAATTCTGCAGAAATTTAATTTCAAAATATTTTTTATAATTATTGTTTATAAAACCCTGGAATATGTTAAAAACATGCGTTGACCTTAAAGAATGAAACACAATTTTTTGACATTTCTAGTAAATTTAACTAACTTTCGGGAAACAAAAAGGCGAATACATAAGGTTGAAAAAAATAATAGGTTGAGTTCTGGTAAGTGCGTCCACGGGGTAAGTGCGTCCACTGGGAATTATATGAACACTGTCATGAAATGGCTTCTGCAACACATCGACTATGTTAGATAACTGTCGAATGATAATTTCAATAGGTAGAATTCAGGCCTGGATTAAAAAGACGAAACACAATCAGAGACAACTTAAATGTCTTCAAAAAAACTCTAAAGTAAAGATTGAGAAGGTTTTGTTTCAGTTTCTCTTGTAGTCATACCAAGCAATTAAAGTCAAGAAATGCAAGTTGTTTCTTTTGAGTAATAGCTACTAATAACATATATGGGGTATTTTGATCAAATACTGTAACTAAAATTTGTTTATATGACGGTACGCACTTTCCCTTTCTTTAAAGTAAGGTGGGGGTAAGTGCGTACCATTTTGATGGGGCAAGTGCGTACCACTATCATGAGGCATATGCGTACTATTATGCGGAGCAAGTGCGTACCATTATGGTGAGACAAGTGTGTACCATGAAGTGGATAATCCAACTCTCGTAATTCAACTTTAATTTTGCTTATAACTCTTTTGTAAGTTGATTTTAAATCTGATTTTAAATCTGGGGTATTTTGATCAAATACTGTAACTAAAATTTGTTTATATGACGGTACGCACTTTCCCTTTCTTTAAAGTAAGGTGGGGGTAAGTGCGTACCATTTTGATGGGGCAAGTGCGTACCACTATCATGAGGCATATGCGTACCACTATCATGAGGCATATGCGTACTATTATGCGGAGCAAGTGCGTACCATTATGGTGAGACAAGTGTGTACCATGAAGTGGATAATCCAACTCTCGTAATTCAACTTTAATTTTGCTTATAACTCTTTTGTAAGTTGATTTTAAATCTGACGTCATTTCCATCAAGTATTTATATTTACATTGAATGTGGCATAATATTTCAACTTTATTCATTATCTCTGAAATATACTGGCTTTTAGATATCAGTCAGTAAATTTTTCGTTGAAAATAGCTATCATAAGCTATACTTAATTTAAACCAGAATGACAAATGAAGCAATGAAATTAAGTGAAACACTAAATAAGGAACCAACTGATTCAAAAAACGAAGGTGGAGTAATGAATAAATTATATTTAAGAAAATTAAGAACACGTTGTGAAAAACTATTTCAATGTACAAGAAAAAAAAAGTACAAGTATTATATCATGTTCAATTATTTTCTTTTCTTTCTTTTTTTTGCTCTTTATGTTGTGTTTTTTCTTACTGCTGCTGATTCTAATAAGAAAAATATTTTAAAACCGTATTTATTCAAAAAAAGAAAAAAAAAAACTAATTGTTCACTCAGGTCACCTAACGATCGACCATACAAATAGAATTAAAGAAAATCACAGGGGTATGCATTTACAACAACGCTATTGGACGCACATGTCTCATCTTACATTTAAGAAGGGGTAAGTGCGAACCCTGGCTTAAAAACACAGACTGATTAATGTATTAACCCAAAATAAA